>JARBWK010000024.1:379252-459252 GCA_030556195.1 Anolis apletophallus
CCGCCCCTGGAGTCTTAGTGCGAGCCCTCAGGCGGCTTAAGTTGAACAAGCTGCCATCAGTACGATAGCGTATATATATGCCGTCTTGTTCTTCGAGGTCTGCCGTAGCAGACGGAGGTCTTCCAGAATATCAGGAAAGTAGTGCAAAACCAAAGGTAGATGAATAAATATAAATCAGAGGGGGACGCCAGGTTCTACATTATGAGACAAAGGTCGGCAAAGGTTCACAAAGAGACAAGGCTCCTATGGAATACGAAATGACACCAAAGGGTTTCCTTTCAGCTCACAGCCCCTGGAAACAGATGGCGGCGTCGGCGTTTGTGACATCACAACAAGTTGCAGCAAGCCTGCCCATTCCTCCCCTTCATTCCTTCCTCACCTCAGACGTTTTGCTCTGCAGCCATCAATTCAAGTCCTCCGAAGGTTTCTCAACCTGGGGGTCAGGACCCCTGTGGGGGGGGGTCGCGAGGGGGTGTCAGAGGGGTCACCAAAGACCATCAGAAAACACAAAGGGCGTTGGTCAAAGGGGACTCTGTGCGGGAAGCTTGGCCCAATTCTATCATTGGTGGGGTTCAGAATGCTCAGGCCCGGATTACCCATAAGGCCACCCTAGGCCATGGCCTAGGGACGCAAGCCAAGGGGGGCGCAATTCACACGGACCCAAAAGAAACCCCCGCAACGCAACTCTCTCTCTCTCTCGGGGGAGGGCGGGGGGAGAGTGCTGCGAGGAAGGAGGGCGCGAGGCGTGCTGCGAAGAGGAGGCGGAGGGAAGCCCCGCCCCCGAGGCCGATGCCGGAACCGAGGGCGGGGCTTCCCTTCCTTCCTCCTCCTCGCGCGCCACGCGAAGAGCAGGAGGCACATTAATTTTAATTGTGCGAAGGCCCTCCCGGCTACCGCACACACCCAGGCCCGGATTGACCCCTTTTGCCGCCCTAGGCCACACTTTGGAATTGCGCCTCCAAACCAGCCTCTACCACACCCCCACCTCCTCCTCGCGGCGCCGTGCGCCCTCCTTCCTTGACTCAAGAAAGTAGGGTGCGCCGCCAGGAGGGGGAGGCAGAGGAAAGCCCCGCCCCCAGAACCGATGCTGGCACCGGGAGCGGGGCTTCCCTTCCTTCCTTCCTTCCTCCTCGCGCACCCTCCTTCCTTGACTCGGGGGCGGGGCTTCCCTCCGCCTCCTCTTCGCAGCATGCCTCGCGCCCTCCTTCCTCGCAGCACTCTCCCCCCGCCCTCCCCCGAGAGAGAGAGAGTTGTGTTGCGGGGGAGTTTTTTGGGTCCGTGTGAATTGCGCCCCCCTTGGCTTGCACCCCTAGGCCATGGCTGCGTTGCGTTGCGGGGGATTTTTTGGGTCCGTGTGAATTGCGCCCCCCCTTGGCTTGCGCCCCTAGGCCATGGCTGCATTGCGTTGCGGGGGATTTTTTGGGTCCGTGTGAATTGCGCCCCCCCTTGGCTTGCGCCCCTAGGCCATGGCTGCGTTGCGGGGGATTTTTTTGGGTCCGTCTGAATTGCGCCCCCCTTGGCTTGCGCCCCTAGGCCATGGCTGCGTTGCATTGTGGGGGAGTTTTTTGGGTCCGTGTGAATTGCGCCCCCTTGGCTTGCGCCCCTAGGCCATGGCTGCGTTGCGTTGTGGGGGATTTTTTTGGGTCCGTGTGAATTGCGCCCCCCCTTGGCTTGCGCCCCTAGGCCATGGCTGCGTTGCGTTGCGGGGGATTTTTTTGGGTCCGTGTGAATTGCGCCCCTAGGCCATGGCTGCGTTGCGTTGCGGGGGATTTTTTTGGGTCCGTGTGAATTGCGCCCCTAGGCCATGGCTGCGTTGCGTTGTGGGGGATTTTTTTGGGTCCGTGTGAATTGCGCCCCCCTTGGCTTGCGCCCCTAGGCCATGGCTGCGTTGCGTTGCGGGGGATTTTTTGGGTCCGTGTGAATTGCGCCCCCCCTTGGCTTGCGCCCCTAGGCCATGGCTGCGTTGCGTTGCGGGGGATTTTTTGGGTCCGTGTGAATTGCGCCCCCCCTTGGCTTGCGCCCCTAGGCCATGGCTGCGTTGCGGGGGATTTTTTTGGGTCCGTCTGAATTGCGCCCCCCTTGGCTTGCGCCCCTAGGCCATGGCTGCACTGCGTTGCGGGGGATTTTTTTGGGTCCGTGTGAATTGCGCCCCCCCTTGGCTTGCGCCCCTAGGCCATGGCTGCATTGCGTTGTGGGGGATTTTTTTGGGTCCGTGTGTTTTGCGCCCCCTTGGCTTGCGCCCCTAGGCCATGGCTGCGTTGCGTTGCGGGGGATTTTTTGGGTCCGTGTGAATTGCGCCCCTAGGCCATGGCTGCGTTGCGTTGTGGGGATTTTTGGGTCCGTGTGAATTGCGCCCCCAGCAAAGCTTGCGCCCCTAGGCCATGGCTGCATTGCGTTGTGGGGGATTTTTGGGTCCGTGTGAATTGCGCCCCCCCTTGGCTTGCGCCCCTAGGCCATGGCTGCGTTGCGTTGCGGGGGATTTTTTTGGGTCCGGGTGAATTGCGCCCCTTGGCTTGCGCCCCTAGGCCATGGCTGCGTTGCGGGGATTTTTTGGGTCCGTCTGAATTGCGCCCCCTTGGCTTGCGCCCCTAGGCCATGGCTGCACTGCGTTGCGGGGATTTTTTGGGTCCGTGTGGTTGCGCCCCCTTGGCTTGCGCCCCTAGGCCATGGCTGCATTGCGTTGTGGGGGATTTTTTTTTGGGTCCGTGTGAATTGCGCCCCCCCTTGGCTTGCGCCCCTAGGCCATGGCTGCGTTGCGTTGTGGGGGATTTTTTGGGTCCGTGTGGATTGCCCCCCTGGCTTGCGCCCCCCTTGGCTTGCGCCCCTAGGCCATGGCTGCGTTGCGTTGTGGGGGATTTTTTTGGGTCCGTCTGAATTGCGCCCCCCTTGGCTTGCGCCCCTAGGCCATGGCTGCGTTGCGTTGTGGGGGATTTTTTTGGGTCCGTGTGGATTGCGCCCCCTGGCTTGCGCCCCTAGGCCATGGCTGCACTGCGTTGCGGGGGATTTTTTTGGGTCCGTGTGAATTGCGCCCCCCTTGGCTTGCGCCCCTAGGCCATGGCCTAGGGTGGCCTTATGGGTAATCCGGGCCTGAGCATTTTGAACCCCACCAAGGATAGAATTGGGCCAAGCTTCCCACACAGAGTCCCCCTTTGACCAACAGAAAATACTGTGTTTTCTGATGGTCTTTGGTGACCCCTCCTTGACTCAAGGAAGGAGGGCGTGCGGTGCCGCGAGGAGGAGGAGGATGTGTGGGGGCGGGGGTTTGCGGTAGAGGTTGGTTTGGGGGCGTAATTCCAAAGTGTGGCCTAGGGCGCCAAAAGGGGTTAATCCGGGCCTGAGAATGCTCCTAATCGAGGGTACTTCCAATAGGTTTTGGTCCATGGACCGTAGTGGCCTCTGGGGAACGTGCAGGGAGAGGCGGTCCTTCAGGTACACTGGCCCCAGGCCATGCAAGGCCTTAAAGGTTAGCACCAGCACTTTGAAGGCAATCCGGTACTCGATGGGAATCTGATACATTGCAAGCGCTGTAGGACTGGTATGATGTGTGACGATAGTGTCACTCCAGCCAGCAGCCGAGCTGCAGCGGTTTTATTTATTTATTTATTTATTTATTCATTCATTCATTCATTCAGTCTTATATTCCGCCCCTTCCGGGCCGGCTCACATACATATTACAATGCACTGCAGAGCAGTGGTACATCATAAAAACAACAAGAAATAAAAGTTGCAAATAACGCAACGACAGTATAGTAGACCAGTGTTTTTCAACCTTTTTTGAGCCGCGGCACATTTTTCACATTTGCAAAATCCTGGGGCACACCACCAACCAAAACGACACAAAATGACACTCTAACACAGTAATACGTATAGTTAATACGTTTTTAAATGTATTTATACACTCAGTGTGAAACCTGGGCCTGTTTCGATGAACACAACATAGATATCCTGGCAGGAATGGCAGAAAGACACAAACTTCCCACACAGAACTCCCACAACCAAGAGAAAATGCTATAAGAGTTTGGTGGGCATTGACCTTGGGTTTTGGAGTTGTAGTTCACCTATATCCAGAGAGCACTGTGGGCTCAAACAATGTTGGATCAGGACCAAACTTGGCAGGAACACTCAATATGCCCAAATGTGAACACAGATGGAGTTTGGGGGAAATAGACCTTGACATTTGGGAGTTTCAGTTTCTGGGATTTATAGTTAACACACAATCAAAGAGCATCCTGAACTCTTGCAACAATAGAATTGAACCAAACCTGGCCTATTGAACTCTCATTACCAACAGAAAGTACTGAAAGGGTTTGCTTGGGAATTGGCCTTGAGTTTGGAAGTTGTAGTTCACCTACACCCAGAGAGCACTGTGGGCTGAAACAATGTTGGATCAGGACCAAACTTGGCATGAACACTCAATATGCCCAAATGTGAACACAGATGGAGTTTGGGGAAAATAGACCTTGACACTTGGGAGTTACAGTTTCTGGGATTTATAGTTCACCTACAATCAAAGAGCATCCTGAACTCTTGCAACAATGGAAATCAACCAAACTTGGCCTATTGAACTCTCATTACCAACAGAAAGTACTGAAAGGGTTTGCTTGGGAATTGGCCTTGAGTTTGGAAGTTGTAGTTCACCTACACCCAGAGAGCTCTGTGGGCAGGAGGGGGAAGAAAGGGTATTGGAGGTTCCAATTTCCCACGGCACACCTGATGACCGCTCACCGGCACACTGGTTGGGAAACACTGCCCTATACATCTCCAAAAATCCAACCGGCCAATGCGGAGGGACGACTGGAACGACAATAAGCGATCAACAACCTGTTTCTTTCAGACAGTGTCTGATTTGCTAATTTGCGGAGCAAATCCGCCAAGGAGGCGTCGTGCCATTCGGACTGGGGCAGATTGGAGCTGGACCCCCGTCACACGCTCGGCCCGGCTTCCAGCGCCAACCCGTCAGCGTCCAAGTCATTTCCTCCCATTTTATCTCACGCTGCAAGGTCCCCCCCCCCTTGTGTGTCTAATGTGGCTTTCCAAATTACCGCCTTGATGGCTGCCAATAAAAGAAATTATATTATTTTGCCTACACAGACGGCGTGGAAATGAGCGAGAGAAAGAGAGAGGGGGAGAGGGAGAGAAAGAAGGAGAAGGAATTGAAGGGCTGCTTTATCAGAACATGCAGCTGTCTGCTCTTTAGGTAATTGGGATTTCACGTCTTTCGTCTGGACTGGCTCCCATTAACATGCGACGGTTTGGCTTCTGGAAGCAGGCGTCCCGCTCTGTGGGGGGAGCGTGCGTTCCCTCTGCCCCTCGGCCGCCGCCCGCAATGCTTGTATACGGCTTCAATGGGTCACAACCAAAAGGAGACCACATCACTTTTTAATTGGAGTGTCTGTGTGGTGCTCCCAGCGCATTGTTGTGAAAGCAGCCACAAGGCTTTTGGCTTTGCAAAGGCTGGGTGTGTTATCGTATCCTTCTTGCTATGCACGTGCACGAATGCATGCATGTGCATACTACATACATGTGCACACACACATGTGGCAATTTTTGTCTTATTGTATTCTTCTTGCTATAACTGTGCGCCCACATGCATGCATGTGTGTGCATACGACATACATGTGTGTACACATATGGCAACCTTTGTCTTATTGTATCCTTGCTATGTGTGTGTATATGTGCGCATGCGTGCATGCATGCATGTGCATAGTACATATATGTGCGTACACACATGGCAATTTTCATCTTATTGTATCCTTCTTGCTATGTCTCTGTGCCCACATGTGTGCATGCAGGCGTGTGCATACTACATACATGTGCGTGCACACATATGGCAACTTACATCTTATTGTACCCTTCTTGCTATGTCTGTGTGCCCACATGCATGCATGCGTGTGTGCATACTACATACATGTGTGCACACACGTGGCAACTTTTGTCTTATTGTATCCTTCTTGCTATGTCTGTATGCGCACATGCGTGTATGCATGCATGTGCAGACTAGATACATGTGCACACATCCATGGCAACTTTCATCTTATTGTATCCTTCTTGCTATTTTTGTGTGCCCACATGCGTGCATGTATATATGTGCATACTACATACATGTGTGTACACACGGCAACTTTTGTCTTATTGCATCCTTCTTGCTATGTCTGTGTGCTTTCATCTTATTGTATCCTTCTTGCTATGTCTGTGTTTGCACATGCATGCATGCATGTGCAGACTACATACATGTGCGCACACACATGTGGCAACTTTTGTCTTATTGTATCCTTCTTGCTATGTCTGTGTGCCCACATGCATGCATGCATGCGTGTGCATACTACATACATGTGCGTACACACATGGCAACTTTCATCTTATTGTATCCTTTTTGCTATTTCTGTGTGCCCTCATGTGTGCATGCATGCATGTGCATACTGCATACATGTGCATACACACATGGCAACTTTTGTCTTATTGTATCCTTCTTGTTATGTCTGTGTGCGCACATGCTACATACATGTACACATACCCACATTTTTCTTGCATTTCCTTATGGGTGCCTTAATGAGAAGAATATACTGTACCTGTTTCCTTACATACCTCCCCGCTTGGGGGTACGTATTTATCTACTGCCATTGCTGTTTTCAAAACTGCTAGGTAGGCAGAAGCTGGGCAAAAGGCCAGGAGCTCACCCTGGCTCGGGCTCTGAACTCTCAACCTTTCGGCTGGCAAGATTTACGGCAGCTGGCGGTCAACCTGCGGTGATAAAGCCCATCCCAAATAGGACAAACTGCAGCCTTCCAGAAGTTCCTGCATCATCACAACTCCCATCTGCTCTAGACCTGATGCCTAATGATGAGGATGACACGAGTTGCCGTCCAACATCTGAAGGAGGGCCACACACAATGACATAGCAAGAAGGATGCAATAAGACAAAAGTTGCCGTGTGTACGCACATGTATGTAGTATGCACATATATACATGCACGCATGTGGGCACACAAAAATAGCAAGAAGGATACAATAAGATGAAAGTTGCCATGGATGTGTGCACATGTATCTAGTCTGCACATGCATGCATACACGCATGTGCGCATACAGACATAGCAAGATGGATACAATAAGACAAAAGTTGCCACGTGTGTGCAAGTCATGGTCCACCGTGTTGAACGCCGCGGTGAGGTCAAGCAGCACCAGGATAGCCGAACCTCCCTTCTCCAATTGGCGGCGGATGTAGTCCGTAATGGCCACCAGGACGGTCTCGGTCCTGTGTCCGCGCGGAAACCCGATTGGCAGGGTCCAGGCTTCCTGAGGTTTCCAGGAATTCCTGTAATGGATCGCTGCTGCCCGTTCAATCAGTTTCCCGAGGAAGGGTAGGTTTGAGACCGGACGGTAGTTCGCCGGCGCCGCTGGATCCAGATTCGCCTAAAATAAATAATATTTTTTTTTAAAAAACACCTACTTCTGGGTTCGGAGCAAGTATTGTGAGAATATGCAATCCACACGGGATTTCGCTGTCAATGCGAGATCACGCCGGCGTTGACAGCGAAATCCCGTGTGGATTGCATATTCTCGCGATACTCTTCGGCTACTCTACTACTGGATCGCTGAGGCCCACAGACGCGATTAGGACCTTCTTCGACTCAGTCGGTCGTCGCCTCTCCCGTCGTCCGGGTGCTCCTGGATCCTTGCGTTTGGAAAAGGTAGGCCGAAGCAGGGGCTCCTCAGGGGCTCCTCATTCCCTCCCCCACCTCCCCTCATGTATTAAATAGAAAATTAAATATATTTAAAGATGAAATAAGGGGGGATGGGATACATTAAAATAAGGGGGGAGGGGAGGATGGAATTAAATATATTTAATATTAAATAAAAATAATTTAATATCTTATCCCTGCATTTTATCTCAGTAAAAGATTATATTTGACTGTATGCATGCAGGGGCGGGGGTGGAGCCAGGGGAGAGGGCAGAGCTGGGGGTGGGGAGGGGGCGTGGCCAGACCCTACGGCCCCCCAGGCCATCAGTGACCGGAATTCAGGCCCCTGGGCCGGTAGAAGTTGGACAGCCCTGATCTAGAGAAACCTAGACAGACCATTCATTAAGGTTAAACAAGCAAATGGGGAGAGTTGGCTGCTTTACCTTTGGGTCACCCAGGATGATCAAGATTTCAAATGGTCATCTATGGGGTGAAAACATAGCACCCCACGCAATGCGTTCATGGGCCCATCAACAGACCTTCGTCCTTGCCGAAAGAGGTCGGTCGCCCATTTATTCCTCCCTTATTAAATAAATGCACAAACAGAGATGTTGTTTTCCGTTTTGTACGAATGGGTCAGCTCTGGCAACAGAGGTCAAAGAAACGCCAGGTTCTCTATGGTTTCTTAGCAACTGGTTGACATCTTTGTGCAAATTGCTCGGCCGCAATTGTTGAGAAGTACTGAAAAATAAGCCACGATTGTTGTTCTTTCTCCTTCCTGCTTTTCGTTCTCTTATACTTTTCCTTGTTCTTCACCTACTGCTGTGAATCCTGCAGCTGTATCTGTGCGTCTGATTATCACGCATCTAGCAGAAACGATTAAGAATGGCTATAAATAAGAAAGACCACCATGAAGGCCCATCTCAGTCATGTCCTGCCTGAAAACACAGGCTGGGCAGCTGGATAGATGGCTACTAGGCATGGTTTAGAACCCAAAAATAGGAAATCGGAAATCTAATTGGGGGGGGGGATTTTTTTTATTAGTAAAAGAAAGACTTACAAAAAAAATTCCAAAAAATTCTAAAATGTAACAATTACTAACGAAATTCGTTAGTAGTTTGTATGCCAGCGCATGCGCATTCAGATGGTTTTGGCCTACAACTCCCAGAAATCCTAACAGCTGGTAAATTGGCTGGGATTTCTGGGGAGTTGTAGGCCAAAAACTTGAATAAATCACACTGAATTCTAGATGGGACTCTCCAAATAGGAAGGAGGGAGGGAGGGGGGTATTCTATTCTTGGAAGCAGCAAAAAAAGGAGGAGGAGCCCCCCCCCCTCGCTCCTCGCTGCCTCTCTCTCACCCCGATCCTGAGGGAGCGAGGGCCCAAGTTTGCCCAGGCTGAGAGGAAAAGGAAGAGGCCTGAGGCTGTGAGGAATGGTGGGAGTTGAAGTCCAAAACACCTGGAGGGCTGAAGTTGGCCCGTGCAGTGGGGCAAGACAGAGCAACGGGGAAGAGAAGGGAGGGGGGAGAAGCATCTGAGAGAGTGCAGAGAGAGAAAGGAGGAGAAGCGTGTGTGTGTGTGTGTGTGTGTGAAGTTGGCTCCTGCGGTGGGGCAAGACAGAGCAACAGGGAAGAGAAGGGAGGGGAGAAGCATCTGAGAGAGTGCAGAGAGAGAAAGGAGAAGCGTGTGTGTGTGTGTGAAGTTGGCCCCTGCGGTGGGGCAAGACAGAGCAACAGGGAAGAGAAGGGAGGGGGGAGAAGCATATGAGAGAGAAGCATCTGAGAGAAGCGTGGAGGACTACACTTTCCAGAATGCCTAGCAGCAGCGTCACTTCCAGTTCCCCATAGAAATGCGGGAAAAAGAAGAAGATGAATGAAGGCGGGAAGGAAATGAGGGGGAGAAGACAGGGAGAAGTGAGTACGTAGTACAATAATTAAGAATTTATTACGATCATTACGCAAATTGTTGGCCTCAAGGACCGTAAAAGGAAGTCTACTTCCTGGTTAGCTGCCGTGATGCGTATAAACTAGAAAGTCCCATTACATACGAATCACTTACGATTTCTTTTAATTTTCATAACTTTTTTCTCATGCCTAATGGCTACTAGGCATGGGTAATCTTCTTTATATATCTATCTATCTATCTATCTATCTATCATCTATATTATTTATTTATTTATTTCATCAAACTTGTATACCGTCACTCCCCGGAGGCTCGGAGCGGTTCACAGAAGTTTGAGTGGCCCAGAGGCAACATCAAAACAACACGATGTACAGTAGACATGGAAAAAACGAAAGGATGTGGGAGAGGAGGGGAGGAGTCAACCGCGATGTCCACTAAGGCAGTGTTTCTCAACCAGTGTGCCGGGGCACACTAGTGTGCCATGAGTGATCATCAGGTGTGCCGTGGGAAATTGGGACCTCCGGGGGGGGGGGAGTCTAGTGCAGGGGTGGGCAATTACCGGCCCTCCAGGTGTTTTGGACTTCAACTCCCAGAAATCCTAGCCAGTTTACCAGCTGTTAGGATTTCTGGGAGTTGAAGTCCAAAACACCTGGAGGGCCGGTATTTGCCCACCCCTGGTCTAGTGTGTTGAAGGATAAAAACCCTAAGAAACCTACCTCTATAAAGGCACAAAATTACAACCACCCCCCTCCCCACCCGTTGTCTACTTGGTCTCTCCCTCTCCATGCATTGGGAAGGCCCGCCTCCCTTTCCCCAAGTAGAGACCTCCTCTTGCCTCCTGGGGGTTCTGTGTGGGAAGTTTGGCCCAGTTCTATCATTGGTGGGGTTCAGAATGCTCTTTGATTGTAGGGGAACTATAAATCCCAGCAACTAAAACTCCCAAAAGTCAAGGTCTATTTCCCCTGAACGCCATCTGCGTTCATATTTGGGCATATTGAGTATTCGTGCCAAGTTTGGTCCTGATCCAACATTGTTTGAGTCCACAGTGCTCTCTGGATATAGGTGAACTACAACTCCAAAACTCAAGGTCAATGCCCACCAAACTCTTATAGCATTTTCTCCTGGTTAGGGGAGGTCGGGGTGGGAAGTTTGTGTCTTTCTGCCATTCCTGCCAGGATATCTATGTGGTGTTCATCGAAACAGGCCCAGGTTTCACATGGAGTGTATAAATACATTTAAAGACATATTAACTATATGTATGACTGTGTTAGAGTGTCATTTTGTGTCATTTTGGTTGGTGGTGTGCCCCAGGATTTTGCAAACGTAAAAAGTGTGCCGTGGCTCAAAAAAGGTTGGGAAGCACTGCACTAAGGCACCACCCCACCACCGAAAGAGGGCAGGCGGGGAGGTCCCAGCAGGATCGCAGGTACCAGGGCGCAGGCGGAGAGCGGGGACCGTCGTCTCCTGCATGAGAGTCCGCATTGGGGGTCCCGGTCCGTTCGCACGGTGTCCATGCCAACTTTCACGGTAGTCTGCTGGGCCCTTTGGAGCTGCGACTGCCTATAGCAGGAGCTCCAGAACGTCCTGGTTAAGAACGTCCTCCGAGGCCTCGCCGCTCTCGTTGTTAGTCGTCCTTCTTCTGGGGAGCCAACAGAGCCAGCCGAGGCGCTGGCTCTGTGATCCCGGTCCTTCCGGACTCTCCGGCAGGGGGCTGGGCCTGTCCTCCAGTCTGAGGGGCGGGGGATGGCATACTCGCCTTCCTTCCGCTTCCGGCGTCGTCTCCTCCTCTTCCGGGGGCCGCGCTTCTCCCCAACCAGGTCGTTGCTAGGGACAGGGTCATCCGAGGGCGGGACTTCCAGGGCTTCCGGCGGACCACTGCTTCCAGGTGCTGCTTCTTCCCGGGGTCCCAGCACATGGAGTGGTTGGGCGTCTTCAAGGACGCACGCCGTGTTAGGTTTTGCCTCCTCCAGAATGCTCCCCCAACTTCTCCCAGCATGGCGCCGACGCCTGGAGGCATCTCGAGGAGGGACCAGGACGGTGGAAATGTCGAACTCAGGTAGTGACGAACCTGACCTCCGGGGGTCGGCAGTGAGTCCTCAGGGCTTCTGGCTGGGTCCTCCGTGGAGTGTGGGTGGGCTGGGGGTCGTCCCAATCGTCAGCGCTCGATGGCATCATAAGGGTGTTGTCCTCCGCGAAGGCCAGTATGTCCCCAGCAGCCGGGGTAAAACCCTGGGTGCTAGTTGGCCGATCTTTGGTTTTTGGGGCCGACATCTCTCGGTCGGCCTCCAGGGTGCTGGCGGGAAAGTCCCATGACTGGTCCCGAGTGAATGAAAGAGAATGTTTGCGGCGGTGCGGAGGTGCGGAGGGAGGATTATGTGCCAGCGTTTCGATTGGTTGCCACTGTGGGATTATTTGCATAAAGGACTCTGATTGGCCAGCCTCTGAACACAGACACTCTAAGATTGGTTGCCACTGAGGGAGAATTTGCATAACAGACTCTGCATGGCCAGCATTCCAACATCCAAAATCTCAAAGGTGCCAGAGAGTGCACTTTTAAAAAAGGCTTCCTTCAACTGATTTAACAAACTAGGCCTCAGCCTGATTTGGCAGTAGGCTTCCTCTACTTGATCCAGACTAGGCCACAACCTGATTTGACAGTAAGGCTTCCTCTACTTGATTATCCTGACTAGGTCCACAACAATGACAGAACAAGGCCAAACATGGCCCACAGACCCCCCCCCCCCAAGATGCACTCTACATCTTGGTGCAGTTCGAGGTAGGATGCAGTACTTTAACTCACTTGCTTAGAGCACAGCGACCCACATCAATGACGGATCAGGACCACACTTGCCACACAGAGGCCCAATGCAAGACCAAACTTGACACACAGCGCCCCTATGACCCACACTAAATTCTACTGCCGTTTGGAGAAGAGTGGGACTTGAGGTACCTCCATGGATTATGGGATTTGTAGTACTTACAAAGCCTTCATTTCCCACAGACCACTGCAGCCCTGAACAAAGACCTGTAAAAACTACACTTGGCACCCTGTGCCCCCATGACCCAGTCTCCATCCTTCCACAGACCATGGATGATGTGACTTCAACTACCTCTACTCATTGCCCGAGACTGCTGCAGCCCCCAACAAAGACCAATAAAGACCATACTTGGCACACAGAGCCCCCTTGACCCACTCTATCTTCTACTGCAGTTTGGAGGAGGGTGGACCATGGATGATGGGACTTGAAGTACCAAAGACCAACCTTGTCACAAAATGCCTTTCTCAAATAACCCGGGCACCACCGGGTCCCCAAGCTAGTTCGGAATAAATAAGAGGACGACTAATTTAGGGGACCTCCTCACTCATTCTGATCTTAAACTATCACCCAAACCCAGTATCCTGAGTCCAGGAACGCACAGATGTGGACACTGCTCGGCATGCAAATTGGTCCCGTCCCCCCCTAAAGTGATTTATGTTTCGCACAAAGATCTTTCAAACCAAAGAATTCCTTCACTTGCAGAACCAAGGGATGCGTATATTTACTTGCATTCTCGTGCCCAAGGCTGTACGTAGGACAGACGAAGCGTGAATTGAGAACGAGGGTGGGGGAACACAAATTGAGAATTTTAATGGGAAACGAGGATTCTTTTCTTTGCAAGCACTTTAAGATGACACATCACTCGAAACCAGACTTTAACTTTTTAGGGTTAGAAATAGTAACTCCGAAACCTCATGCAAATCTATAGGAAGCCTTGCTACGAAAGGAACTTCATTGGATTACATTCCTTTCTTCAGAGCAACCGATCGGTCTCAATGATTCCCTGAGTGTAAACAACATTTTAATTTAGTTGGATCGCTATTTACTTTCTGGATGAGGCCCTTACCTAAGGACTAGACCTTCACTGATTTGAGATTTATAGCCACATTGGAGATCAGGTTCAATGTATTGCCGGTCTAAACCATTAGTGGTGTATATTATCGATATTTTGGTGGTAAGTGGTATGCTACTCAAAAATCTCTTATCCCCTTTACTACCCTTGCTTTTTCTGGGTAATTATATATTGATTATTTCATTGTAGACATTGGTATTTCCAGGGGCGGTCCTACAAGATAGGCCAAGTAGGCGGCCGCCTAGGGCGCCATCTGGGAAGGGGGCGCCATACTGGCCGCATGGGGCGCCATCCTGGCCCTGCCGATGTTCCTCAGACAGTGCTGCAGCTGCCTGCTTTTTGACCCCGGCCTTGTGCGCTCCGACGCCGCTTCTGGGCACGCGCGGAGGTTTTCACGCAGGCGCAGTTGCTCCGGAGCTGAAGTTGAGCGCAGGAGCAACTGCACATGCGCGAAAACCTCCGCGCATGCCCAGTAGCTCCCTTGCGCAGAAGCCTGTAAGCAAAGCACTCCCTATCGGGCAGGCAGGGAGTGCTTCCCCTCTCCCTTTGTCTCCGCCGCACGGAGACAAAGGGAGGGAAGGAGAAAAGAATCAGTGAAGGAAGTGTAAGTGAAGGAATGAATGAAGGGCTTTCCTCCTCCTCCTCTGTGACCTCTTCTCTCCCTCCTTCCTTTCTTCGGCTCTATTTCTGTCTAGACCTGAGGGGCCTGAGGCTATGAGGAGTTGTGGGAGTTGGAGTCCAAAACACCTAGAGGGAGGGAGGGAGGGCCCAAGTTTGCCAAGGCCGCGCTATCTGTATTCGACCTCATTTGAACATTTTGGCTGTTTTTCTATTTACATTTACATTGGGATCCTAAGTTTGGACTTATGGGAGACTCCTATGGATTATGAGACGGGTGATAGGTAATATATTCTGATTTTGATGCATTTACATTGCATTTCTTGTTGATTATTATACAGTTCTGCTTAATATTGTCATACAATATAATACAAATACAATATAACAATAGAATGATATATTTTATATTACATGTAATATTACAAACAATATTGCAGTATAGTGGTATTGTACAAAATAGTAATATATAATATTTTATTTTACTTTATTTTGGGTTATTTGAGTTTTATAGGAGTCATGAAAATATTTAGTAGAGGATGATTTTATTTAAATAAATAATTTTATTATTTTATAATAATAATATAATAGAATGTTATATTGTATTTTAATGTCAATATATTATAATATAATTATATTGTAATGTAGTATAATATAATTATGATATAATATAGTATGAGTATGGTATAATATATTGTATATACATTGATACAATATAATACTACTAATGGTATTGTGATATTATAATTGTATATTTGTTTTACATGGGGGGCGGCAAAATAATGTTTTTGGGGGGGGGGCACCAAAATAATGTTCGCCTACCATTTAAAATTACCTCAGACCGCCTCTGGGTATTTCCAAACCAGACATTGTGGATTATTGTGCTTGGAACTGCCCTGAGGAAGTAACTTTTACGAAACGGGTTGGATCCACATACAGATCCCTGTAGGCGGAACTCAAGCCACCATACAACATGGAGGAAGTGGACCATACTCACCCCGGATCGTCTGTGTGAAAACACCCATCTACAACACCACTGGATCACGCCCAGGAACTTTCCAGGGCGTGTGGATTACAAATTTTGTGGAATACCTCCTTTTTCATTTGGGTATATAGTTTTCTTTGGAGTGGAACTCATCAGTTTGGGAACATAGATTGGACGCTAGTGAGTAAAACCAAGTCTGAACTTGTATTTAAGCTGGGTCAGTCTATAAAAACTGTTAATAAAATTTTTGAAAATTTGACAAAAATCCATTGATAAGTCAAAAGTTATGAAATTTGGTGAGTTAGTAGTGATCCACGTGTTCTACCACTGTAGCAAGTTTCATCGTGATTGGTCTAAAAATGAGGGAGGGACAATCCCCTGAAGTATCCCCAGTTCTGTTTCTTTCCTACTGCGCATGCGTGTCTGCCATTAACGAAGCAATTCTGAAATTTCCGAAATTTCCGAAATTTTTGAAATTTCAAAAATTTTGAACTTTTTCCAGAAAATTTTGGAAATTATTTCAAAATCCAATCGCCTGTGCCCCCTACATCTGAAAAGAGTTTTGAACCACTTTTTTAATTAACCAGGCCTAATGGCTACAGCAAATATGTTATTCCAACTGGCTGCCATCCGTTGGACCAATTGAAGCTTCTGGACAGTCTTCAAAGGCAATCCCACGTAGAGAGCGTTGCAGTAGTCTATGCGGGATGTAGCCAGAGCGTGGACTACTGTGGCCATTGCTAGGAGGTGAGAATGTTGGTATGCATGTGTGTATATGCATGCCTATCCTAGCCCGCCAAAAGAGCGCGATGACCCCAAAGGCTTTTGCAGCGGCGCTGGAACCCTTGGAAGTCCCCGGAGGATCTCTGCCAGATCTGGTCGCCAGATGGGATAGTGTACTCTCTAGGGCCATTGATCAGATCGCCCCAAGGCGCCCCCTTCGCCAAGGAAAACCTGCTCTCCATGGTTTACAACACACCTGAAGCAGATAAAACATCGGAGGAAGCAACTCGAGTGTTCCTGGCGACGAAAGCCGAGCGTGGAAACCAGAGCCGCCTATAGAGCCCAGCACAGGCTATATGAACTCGAGATCAAAAAGGCGAAGAGATCCCATAACGCAGCCCAGATTTCTGCTGCGGGCTCCCACTCGGCGCAGATTTTCAAAGTTGTCCGGAGTCTCCTCGCCCCCCCACAAAGGGAACCTAACAACTCGGCGTTAACAGCTGACGACTTCCAAAGACACTTCATTGGAAAAATCGCGGCCCTTCGGAAGGACTTACCATCGATCCCCGAGGAAGACGGCCTGAGGTCCCAGCTCCCCATCCGGGCAACCGGACAGCGTCTCTCAGAGTTCAGCCCCCTAACAACGGAGGAGGTGAGAAAGCTGGTGACCGGGGCGAGAGCGACGACCTGCCCAACGGATCCCTGCCCATCACATCTAATCAAGTCCAATACTGACATCTTGTCCGGTGCTCTGAGGACCTGGTGAATCTCTCTCTTGAAACAAGTGCCTTTCCGGACTCCATGAAAGAGGCGAGAGTCACCCCCTCTTGAAAAAGACATCGCTTGACCCCGAGGTTCCTGCTAACTACCGCCCGGTTGCCAACTTACCCTTCCTGGGCAAGCTCCTTGAACGAGCAGTAGAAAGCCAAATTCGGGTCTTCTTGGATCAATCCGGGGGCTTGGACCCGTCCCAGTCGGGCTTCCGCGGGCCACGGAGTGGAGTCCGTTCGTGGCAATCACTGATGACATCCGTCGACAACTGGATCGGGAGGCTCGGCAATCCTAGTCCTCTTGGACCTTACGGCGGCCTTTGATACCGTCGACCACGACCTGCTTCTCCATCGCCTGGCGGCCTCCGGGATCCAAGACAGAGCTCTGGCCTGGCTGGAATCGTTCCTGCGAGGCCGCTCGCAGCGGGTCGAGTGGCAGGGTCAAGTCTCTTTGAAAAACGAACTGGAGTGTGGAGTTCCTCAGGGTGCCATTCTATCTCCCACCCTCTTTAATATCTACATCCAGCCCCTGGCTAATATTGCTAGGAGCCACGGGTTCTCCTGCTACCAATACGCAGACGACACGCAGCTGCTCTTGAAGCTTGACCCAGGGTCATCATCAGTACCGGACAGTTTCAGCCTAGGATTGAGGGCGGGACGAGCTGGCTCAGGGCATATAGACTCAAGATCAACCCGGCTAAAAACGAGATCCTCTGGCCGGGTCGTCCCGACCCCGCCCACCACTTCCACTCTTCGAGGCGAGTCCCTGGCTCCAGCCCCGGCGGTGAAAAGCCTGGGAGTGATCCTAGACGAAAATCTCACGATGGAGGCCCAGATCCAGGCTGCAGCTAAGGGCGCCTTTTCCATCTCCGTAGGGGCCCGTCGGCTGGCTCCCTACCTTCCACCAGAGGCCTTGAGAACAGTGGTCCATGCCACTGTCGTCTCACGCCTCGACTACTGCAACGCCCTATATGTGGGCCTCCCCAGACAACAACTAAGAGGCTGAAACGTATCCATAACGCCGCAGCCAGACTCATTACTGGGTCATCAGTGAGGGATCACATTTCCCCCATTCTTAAAGAACTTCACTGGCTGCCCCTAGAGTTCAGAGCCCTTTACAAACTCCTGGTGCTCACCTTTAAAGCCCGGCACAACATTGGGCCTTCCTATCTGAGTGACCGGCTGACGGCCCAATGCAGCGAGAGGCCAGCACGCTCCATCAACGGTGACCGCCTGACTACCCCTGGAGTGCGGGAGGCTAGACTGGCGGAAACTCGGCGGAGAGCCTTCTCCGTCGCGGCCCTTCGACTTGGAACTCACTGCCGCCCACCCTCAGAGCCTCTCCGCCTCTATCTGGATTCCGGCCAGCCTTGAAGACCTGGCTCTTCCGCCTAGCGTTCGGGACTGGCTCGGTACCCTGGACTACCTGAGCCACCCCTCCTGTTCATATTCCATGTTTTTAAACTGTTGTACATTGTTCACCCTAGGGTTTTAACTGTTGTAAGTCGCCCGGAGCACCGCCGGTGGAGGGCGACTCACAAATATTAAAGTATTATTATTATTATTATTATTATTATTATTATAGCTTTCTAAATTGAGTTTGAGGATCCTCAACCAGCTCATCATATTCTCAACAGCTAACTTACTGAGTACACACACCACATGCAAACAGATATTGGTGCACGTGAGCCCTTCCAGAATTCCCCTGTATCATGTTGTATGTCTTTCAGTTGTGCTTTATCTCTTGTTTTTATGATGTTGCATCCCATCTTGAGCTGCAGGGAGAGGCGGGTAATGGATTCCTCCTCCTGAGATCCACACCCTGACTGCCTCCCTTCCCTTGCTCATTTCAGCAGGTCCGGGGATTCTGCAAGACTTTGTTTTCTGTATTATTATTTACCCCAGCACAGTCGTCATTCCCATGGCAACATGCTCTCGAAGCCAGCCGTTTGGGCATTGCAGTCTCCCATTTGTCATGTGCACTGATTTATTTATTTCTTTTCTGTTTTGGGGAGCAGCACATTTCCACAAGGGGAAAAGACACAAGGAAGGAAGGAAGGAAGGAAGGAAGGAAGGAAGGAAGGAAGGAAGGAAGGAAGGAAGGAAGGAAGGAAGGAAAGAAGGAAAGAAGGAAAGAAGGAAAGAAGGAAAGAAGGAAAGAAGGAAAGAAGGAAAGAAGAAAAAGAAGGAAAGAAGGAAAGAAGGAAAGAAGGAAGGAAGGAAGGAAAGAAGGAAGGAAGGAAGGAAGGAAAGAAGGAAGGAAGGAAAGAAGGAAGGAAGGAAGGAAAGAAAGAAGGAAGGAAGGAAGGAAAGAAGGAAGGAAGGAAAGAAGGAAGGAAAGAAGGAAGGAAGGAAAGAAGGAAGGAAGGAAGGAAGGAAGGAAAGAAGGAAGGAAAGAAGGAAGGAAGGAAAGAAGGAAGGAAAGAAGGAAGGAAAGAAGGAAAGAAGGAAGGAAGGAAAAAGAAGGAAAAAAGGAAAAAAGGGAAAAAGGAAGGAAAGAAGGAAGGAAGGAAGGAAAGAAGGAAGGAAGGAAAAAAGGAAGGAAGGAAAGAAGGAAGGAAGGAAAGAAGGAAGGAAAGAAGGAAAGAAGGGAAAGAAGGAAGGAAGGAAAGAAGGAAGGAAGGATAGAAGTAAAGAAGTAAAGAAGTAAAGAAGGAAGGAAGGAAGGAAGGAAGGAAGGGAAGGAAAGAAGGAAGGAAGGAAAGAAGGAAGGAAGGAAGGAAAGAAGGAAAGAAAGGAAAAAAAGAAAAAAGGAAGGAAGGAAGGAAGGAAGGAAAGAAGGAAAGAAGGAAAGAAGGAAAGAAGGAAGGAAAGAAGGAAGGAAAGAAGGAAGGAAGGAAGGAAGGAAGGAAGGAAGGAAAGAGAAAAGAAGGAAAGAGGGAAAGAAGGAAAGAAGGAAGGGAAAAGCGAATGTAGGCATGACAGTAGCACCAAAGCAGCTCGAAACCTAACACAAAATCTTAGCATGTTGTGCTGATGATTCTAAAAATACGAGCAGTTAAAGGAAACCTGCCCATTCGGTGGAAAGAGGGTTGAGCATCTGTTCCTGTCGCCACTTCATTTAATCCCTTTTTATCTGGAAACTTCGGTGGAAGGAAACATCTTTGACCAAACGACAGGTGTTGATCTTCGAACTCTTTTGCAGCCTTGAGACCTGTGGTGGGTGTTACTCAGATGCGTTGGTTGTGGTCTCCAAGTCCTTTGGCTGTCAGTCATGCTTTCACATGTAAAGGCTCACAACTGCAAGGGATGGAATATTGTGCGTGTGTGTGTGTGTGTGTGAGAGAGAGATACAATATTTTTGCGAAAACACCCCTTATGCGATTGATCTCCTCTTCCTGGCTGTGGGCCTTTAGATGTTTCTGTGGTGCTCGGAGACGGATGCCCATCAAAGCAGTGCCCGCTTTACCAGTGTTTTTGCCATATCTGAAGCAAGACATGCAACCTTCTTTAGGCTTAACTCTCTCGAGGATGCTCAGCAATGCTTCACTCACGTAACCATGCTCATCATGGGAATCATTTATTTATTCATTTATTTGTTTGTTATTTCGATGTATCTACCCCCCTTCTCAAAGAGGCAAGAGTGGAGTTTAACAGCCTTAAAGGTTAAACGCCTGTCTGAAGAGATTGGTCTTGCAGGCTCTCCGGAAGGCCTATCGGTCAGTTATTGTCCAGCCTCCTCTGGGAGGGCGTTCCAAAGGGTAAGCGCCACTACAGAGAAAGTACGCTGCCGCGTTGAGGACAGGCGGCAGATCTTAAGTGATGGGACCTCCAGTAGGTTTTGATCCATGGACCGTAGTGGTCTCTGGGGAACGTGCAGGGAGAGGCGGTCCTTCAGGTACACTGGCCCCAGACCATGCAAGGCCTTAAAGGTTAGCACCAGCACTTTGGAGGCAATCCGGTACTCGATGGGAAGCCAGTGCAAACGCTGGAGGACTGGTGTGATTCGCTACCTGTGCCTCTAAGTCCGTCGTATATGGAATTTCCTGTGACTGTTTACTTTTTTACGTGGGTATGACGACCAGGGAGGTACGGACCCGTTTTACCGAACATGGACTGGTGTGATGTGGCATGTTAGTGTCACTCCAGGCATCAATCAAGCCGCAGCGTTTTGCACCATCTTCAGTATTCGGATTCCCGACAGAGGAAGGCCAATGTAAAGGGCGTTACAGAAGTCCAGTCTCGAGATGACTGTGGCCTGGATTAATGTGGCTAGGTCACCACCGGAAAGGTAGGGCACCAGCCGCCTTGCCTGGCACAGATGGAAAAATGCCGCTCTGCGCACGGTGGAGACCTGAGCCTCCATCGTCACCAGAGGGTCCAGTTGGACCCCCAGGCTTTTAACCAGGGCCGACAGGCTAACTACCTCACTGTCCATTATTGGCAACTGGAGCTCACTATCATAATTAGGCCTCATTAGGTTTGTCGGAATGCTCATAAATTCGGAGTGAATTCGGATTAAATTCACTTGTGAAGCGATTTTGAAACAGTCAGCAACTCGGAAGTGAATTTGCCATTTTGAAGCCACCGCCGCCATTTTCGGAAAGGAATCGGCGGGTTTCCCTTCTCTGTCCTTCCCTTCCGTGTGCAGCTTTCGCCCCAGTTCTGGCGCGGAGGGAAAGACCTCCACGTCCAAACTGGGTGTTTAACTCAGTTTGGATGCAGCCTTCCCTCCCCATTAGACCTCGGGAGAGAGCCGGTAATGTGGAGAGAAAGACATCTGCGTCCAAACTGGGTGTTTAACCCACTTTGGATGCGGATGTCTTTCCCTCCCTCCGTGTTAGACCTAACGCGGAGGGGAAGACATCCGCGTCCAAACTGGGTGTTTAACCCACTTTGGACGCAAATGTCTTTCCCTCCCTCCGTGTTAGACCTAACGCGGAGGGGAAGAGTTCCGCGTCCAAACTGGGTGTTTAACCAGGGCTGTTTCTCTCTTACTGCGCATGCGTGCCTGCCAATTAACAAAGCCATTCCGAAATTTCTGAAAAATGCGTAAAATTCCTGCAATTTTTCCAGAAAAATTCAGAAGTCATTTAGATTCGAACCGCTAGGGCCCCCTACGTCCGCAACAAGTTTTGAACCACGATGCCAGTTTAGCATAGTGGGAGTTGAAGCCCAAAATATCTGGGGGCACGAATAGATTGAGAAGCACTGGGGTAGACCAAAGTGCCCTCAATTCTAGTCCCGAGAAGCTATCCAAGGTGCTACTGAGCCCTATCCTCACAAGAAGATCAGCACCTTGGACAGCTCCTTCAGCTTCATTGTCACATTGACATGGATACTAATAGTCATTTCCAGAGAAGCTCCAAGAGTAGTTTCTTACTTTCAGGGACAAGCAATGACAGGGTTGATAGGCCATGGGTCTCATGTTAGGCCAGGGTTTCATTTGACACACACACATATTCATTTTGTATGAGACTGCGGTCATCCTTCTACATTTGTGGGTTTAAGCAGCCTCTCGCTCGGCATTACTACGCGAACGACGATTCTTAGGAAGGACTCATCCCACGCTTTCTACAAGCGCGTTGATGACTAAAAAGGCCAATCTGAGGTAGGCAAGTCCGGTTGCAGAAAGCACAGCAGAAAGTCTCCTTGGGGGATGTTGTTTCCAAGTTGCGGTTCTTTCTGCGTTGTCGTTTCTCTACAACAGGGCTGTCCAACTGCCGGCCCTGCAGGTGTTTTGGACTTCAAATCCCAGAAATCCTAGCCAGTTTACCAGCTGTTAGGATTTCTGGGATTTGAAGGCCAAAACACCTGCAGGGCCGGCAGTTGGACAGCCCTGCTCTACAAGACTCGTTCGGCGTGACTTCTCAATAGTCGATCATAGTGCGTCTCCATGCCTCCCGATGTGAGCCCAGGGTGGAACATTGTTGGCGATCAATCTGGCCGAGCCTGAGATGCTGTTTCAGGGAGTCCTTGTATCTCTTTTTGGGGGCGCCTCTCTTGCGCTGACCCATGGTGAGTTCACCATAGAATAGTATCGTTGGGAGGCAGTGGTCCTCCATCCTAGAGACGTGCCCTGCCCAACGCAGCTGTGTTCTCAATAGCATGGCCTCAACGCTGGTGATCCCTGCTTGCTCAAGGACAGCAACATTCGTCACGTAGTGTACATTTAGGATTGTGCGAAGACAACGCTGATGAAAGCGTTCATGGAGTTGTAGGTGTTGGCAATAGGTGACCCATGTTTCAGACCCATAGAGGAGAATAGACAGTACAATAGCTCTGTACACACTGATTTTGGTGCTTTGCCTCAGGTGCTTGTTGTGAAGCCTTCCGAATGCACTCTATGCCTTTGCTAATCTGTGATCTATCTCTTTGTCCATCTTGGCGTCTGAAGAGATGATGCTTTCCAGGGAGGTGAACTGCTGGACGGACTTAAGCACAGATGTGCCTATGCTGACGTGGGGATGATGGTGTTCTTCCTGTGGTGCGGGCTGGTAGAGAACTTCCCTTTTCTTCAGGCTGACTTCCAGCCCAAACAGCTCTGCAGCTGTTGCAAAGCAGGACGTGAGGCGCTGCAGGGCTGCTTCTAATGGGCGACAAGGGCAGCATCGTCCGCAAAAAGCAGCTCACGGACTAGATAGTTTAGAGTCTTAGTGCGAGCCCTCAGGCGGCTTAAGTTGAACAAGCTGCCATCAGTGCGATAGCGTATATACTGTATATGCCGTCTTCTTCTTCGAGGTCTGCCATAGCCCTTTGGAGCATCATGCGGAAGAAGATTGTAGATAGGGTTGGTGCAAGAACACAACCTTGTTTCACTCCGTTAGTTATGAGAAAGGGCTCCGAGAGAGCATCGCCGTATCTGACTTGACCGCGCTGGCCCTCATGTAACGGGACAACTGCTATGAGTTGCCCTAGGGCTGAGAATAGTGGTATATAAATGGAGTAAATAAATAAATAAGGCACCCAGTGCATGGACACCAAGTAAAAACCAAGATGAATTGATTAACATCTTACCTGGAAACAATCTGGCAGATAGAGGATTGGATTCCTTTCTTGCTTCAAAAAAAACGACAACAGAAAACAAAACCACACCATACCACACACCACAACACACACCACAACACACAACACACACAACACAACATACACAATACAACACACCACCACACCACCACACCACCACATCACACACCACACCACACACCACCACACCACACACCACACCACACACCACCACACCACACACCACACACCACATCACACACCACACCACACACCACCACATCACACACCACACCACACACCACCACACCACACACCACACCACACATCACACCACACACCACACCACACACCACACCACCACATCACACACCACACCACACACCACCACACCACACACCACACCACCACACACCACACCACCACATCACACACCACACCACACCCCACCACATCACACACCACACCACACACCACCACACCACACACCACACCACACGCCACACCACACACCACACCACCACACCACACACCACACACCACCACATCACACACCACACCACACACCACCACATCACACACCACACCACACACCACACACCACACCACACCACCACATCACACACCACACCACACACCACCACACCACACACCACACACCACACACCACACCACCACACACCACACCACCACATCACACACCACACCACACACCACCACATCACACACCACACCACACACCACCACACCACACCACACACCACACCACACACCACACACCACACACCACACAACCACATCACACACCACACCACACACCACCACACCACACCACACACCACACACCACCACACCACACACCACACACCACCACATCACACACCACACCACACACCACCACATCACACACCACACCACACACCACAACACACCACACCACACACCACACAACACACAACACAACACACAGCACACAACACAGCACACAGCACACAGCACACAACACAAAACACAACAAAACACACACAACACACCACCACACCACCACATCACACACCACACCACACACCACCACACCACACACCACACCACCACACCACACACCACAAACCACACCACAACACAACACACAACACACAACACAACACAACACAACACACAGCACACAACAGAAACACAACACAACACAAAACAACACAACACAACACAAAAAACAACACAACACAAAAAACAACACACAAAACAACCCCCCCAAACCACAAAACAAAAACACAAAAACACAACCCCCCCCAAAAGAAGCACAGCTGAGAAGAAATGTTTCCCTCCTGCATTCAGAGTGTGTTTCCTACTAAGCGGGGAGCGCCACGCAGCTGACATTTCGAAAGGGTAGCAGGGCAATGGTGCCTGGAACCTTCTGAGACCAAGTCCTCCGAGGCCACTTGGAGAAATCTCCTGCCATTAAGACGAAAGGTCAGCAGTTTCCATCCAAGTAAACAGGTTGCATTTTTGAAGCACCAAATGATACCTTGCTGCTGCCAGACTCTCCCAACGGCTTCCTTTCAAACGATTTTTCCAAGCGTGTTCCTTCCTAACAACACCGAGTGGCATTTAGATGTCAGGCCCACCATTTCAACTTTCTTCCATATTCTCCAGGAAACATCTCTCTGGAGGTGCATCTACACTGCAGAATTAATGCAGTTTGATACCACTTCAACTGCCGTGGCTCAATGGTAAGGCGTCCTAGGAGTTGTACATTGGCAGGAGGACACCCACATTCTTGGGCAGAGAAGGCTGTAGATTGCGTAGATTGCAACAACTCCCATAACATTGAGGAGTTACAGTTCCTGGGATTTATAGTTAACTCACAATCAAAGAGCATCCTGAACTCTTGCAACAATGGAATTGAACCAAACTTTGCATATTGATCTCTCATGACCAAGAGAAAGGACTGGAAGGGTTTGCTTGGGAATTGACCTTGACACGGTGTCAAATTGCATTAATAATTACTCAGTGTTGATCAGGCATGGGCAAACTTGGGCCCTCCCTCCAGGTGTTTTGGAATCCAACTCCCATAATTCCTTCAGAACTTGGTCAACATCCTTTAGTACAGTGTTTTTCAACCTTTTTTTTGAGCTGCATCACATTTTTTACATGTACAAAACCCTGGGGCACACCACCGACCAAAACGACACAAAATGACACTCTAACACAGTCATACATATAGTTAATATATTTCTGAATGTATTTATACACTCAGTGTGAAACCTGGGCCTGTTTCGATGAACACAACATAGATACCCTGGCAGGAATGGCAGAAAGACACAAACTTCCCACACAGAACTCCCATAACCAAGAGAAAATGCTATAAGAGTTTGGTGGGCATTGACCTTGAGTTTTGGAGTTGTAGTTCACCTATATCCAGAGGGCACTGTGGACTCAAACAATGTTGGATCAGGACCAAACTTGGCATGAATACTCAATATGCCCAAATGTGAACACAGATGGAGTTCAGGGGAAATAGACCTTGACATCTGGGAGTTACAGTTTCTGGGATTTATAGTTAACACACAATCAAAGAGCATCCTGAACTCTTGCAACAATGGAATTGAACCAAACTTGGCATATTGAACTCTCATTACCAACAGAAAGTACTGAAAGGGTTTGCTTGGGAATTGACCTTGAGTTTGGAAGTTGTAGTTCACCTACACCCAGAGAGCACTATGGACTCAAACAATGTTGGATTAGGACCAAACTTGGCATGAATACTCAATATGCCCAAATGTGAACACAGATGGAGTTCAGGGGAAATAGACCTTGACATCTGGGAGTTACAGTTTCTGGGATTTATAGTTAACACACAATCAAAGAGCACCCTGAACTCTTGCAACAATGGAATTGAACCAAAGTTTGCATATTGATCTCTCATTACCAAGAGAAAGTACTGAAAGGGTTTGCTTGGGAATTGACCTCGAGTTTGGAAGTTGTAGTTCACCTACACCCAGAGAGCACTGTGGACTCAAACAATGTTATGTTATGTTATTGTTTGTTTTCTCTCCAGAATCCCAATGTTGGACGGAGGCTCACCACTTTAAGGTCCCTCAAACAGGCATGGGAAAACTTCGGCCCTCTGGGTGTTTTGGACTCCAACACCCACCATCCCTAACAGCCCGAGGCCCTTTCCTGCTTAAGTGGCTGAGGGGGGGGGGGAGGAAAGGGCCTGAGGCTGCTAGGAATGGTGGGAGTTGGAGTCCAAAACACCTGGAAGGTCCAAGTTTGCCCATGCCAGCTTTCGACAGAGACCTCTTCCTCCCCCTTTGCGCCCTTTCTTCCCCCTCCTGCCCAACACTTACTTTTTCTCCTCCAATCGGGCTCCCTTCTTCCCAGCCTCGCTCTGCTCGCTTTGCTTCGCTTTGCTCACCATTTTGATCCGAGGGGGCAGCGTGAGCGTATTCAGGAGGGGAGGGGGGAGGGAGGAAGGCGTGACCCGTGCGGGCGCTACTGCGCAGACTCACCCCAGAGCAAAACGAGGCAGAGCGAGCAGAGTGAGGCTGGGAAGAAGGGAGCCCGAGTGGAGAAGGAAAAGGGTTCGGCAGGAGGGGGAAGAAAGGGGGTTGGAGGCTCCCATTTCCCACGGCACACCTGAGGATCGCTCACGGCACACTAGTGTTGGAAAACACCTGTTGGGAAACACTGCTTTAGTGCATGGATGACATACTCATACCACAGGCATGGAAAAACTTGGGCCCTCCTTCCAAATGTTTTGGACTCCAACTCCCACAATCCCTTCAGAACTTGGACGACATACTCTTAGCACCGGCATGGGCAAACTTGGGCCCTCCCAGGAGATTTGGACTCCAACTCCCACAATTCTTTCATAACTTGGTTCACATCCTACAGTACATGGATGACATACTGATAGCACAGGCATGGGCAAACTTGGGCCCTCCTTATAGGTGTTTTGGACTCCAACTCCCACAATTCCTTCAGAACTTGGACGACATACTCTTAGCACAGGCATGGGCAAACTTGGGCCCTCTTTCCTGGTGTTTTGGACTCCAACTCCCACAATTCCTTCAGAACTTGGACGACATACTCATAGCAGACGCATGGGCAAACTTGGGCCCTCCTTCCAGGTGTTTTGGACTCCAACTCCCACAATTCCTTCAGAACTTGGATGACATACTCATAGCACAGGCATGGGCAAACTTGGGCCCTCTTTCCTGGTGTTTTGGACTCCAACTCCCACAATTCCTTCAGAACATGGACGACATACTCATAGCAGATGCATGGGCAAACTTGGGCCCTCCTTCCAGGTGTTTTGGACTCCAACTCCCACAATTCCTTCAGAACATGGACGACATACTCATAGCAGACGCATGGGCAAACTTGGGCCCTCCTTCCAGGTGTTTTGGACTCCAACTCCCACAATTCCTTCAGAACATGGACGACATACTCATAGCAGACGCATGGGCAAACTTGGGCCCTCCTTCCAGGTGTTTTGGACTCCAACTCCCACAATTCCTTCATAACTTGGACGACATACTCTTAGCACAGGCATGGGCAAACTTGGGCCCTCTTTCCAGGGGTTTTGGACTCCAACTCCCACAATTCCTTCAGAGCTTGGTCAACATCCTTGTATGTGAATGACATACTCATAGCAGAGGCACGGGCAAACTTTTGACTTCTTTCCTGGTGTTTTGGACTCCAACTCCCACAATTCCTTCAGATCTTGGACAACATCCTCCAGTATGTGGACGGCATTCACATAGCAGACACTTTGGCAAACTTGGGCCCCCCTTCCAGGAGGTTTGGACTCCAACTCCCACAATTCCATAACAGCCTCTGGCCCTTTCCTTTCCTATTTAAGTGGCCGAGGCTATTAGGAATAGTGGGACTTGAAGTCCAAAGCACCTGTAGGGAGGGCCCAAGTTGGTCCATGACTGGTGCAGATGGACACATTGACTAATTTTGGCACTAATCCGCTCAAGAGTGAAACCTTGTTTAGCATGAATTGTGGTGTACCACATTGTGAATGTGATGGCAAACTATAGTTAAGCCCAAGATGGAGAAGAGGGTGGGGTTCACCCCAGATAAGGTTGCGAGCATGCGCCCCTTTGAATGGCTTCAAATGTACAAACAATTTGACCATAGCTAGGATCAGACCAACCCCCCGCGCACAACCTATTCCATTAGCAAGCGTCTCTTAGAGTCTTTTCTTAGCGTAAAGCCTGAAAATAAATACTATCTCCTGCCTTCTCGGCAGATCCTGAGGTTTGTTTTTGCGGCTGTTCCTATGGCTGCAAAGCCCTGACCACAAACATTTCGATGGCCAATCCCCGTGTTATAGGGTTATTATGGGGGTGAAGCGGCGGCTTGTTTGAAGATTTCTGTTCCATGCGTGACACTCCCGTTGAACTGCAAACATTCCAGCCTCTCCTCTCAAAATCCAAAAAGGAAAGAAAAGAAATGTGATATAAATAACTCCTCGTTTTCCATGGTTTGGCCATATAAGGAATCAAGAGGCTCGGAAGAAAGCTTCAGATCTATGCAAGATGACTTGAGTTCTGTCCGACCCATTGAGAAGTCATCTCAGAGGGACAGCAGCGCCTGGGACCAATGCTCTTGGGCGCAATTTGTCCTGGAGGGCCATCTATATATATAAAGGAAGAGTCGTCATGGAACGACCGTTCCAAACAGAGAAACCTTACAACGCAGAGACACCAAACTTGCCAACAGAAATAGGCCTCAGACAAGGTAGGTTTGTAGCAAAGAAACTCCCCCCCCCCAAAACCTAAAAGGCCCCCAAAACAACGAGTAAAAAAACCTACATTTCCCAGCATCCTCCGGGGCTGCCAACGACTCTCCCAGCCTCTACATTCTGACAACATGATTGGCTGCCAATAAGGGCGGATTTGCATAACTCCTGTACTGGCCAGCCAACATGAACATTCCGACCCATATTAAACTGTCAGAGAAGGATAAGGCAAAGGGCTGAGGCACAAACACAAACACCCAATTCACTTCCCACAGAAAATTTACACCCCTACAAATCACAGACCACGCCCAAAATTGACAGTAAGGCTTCATTAACTTACCGTAATTTCCCTGACTAGGCCTCACTTAATGGAATGCTGTTTACGCTCTGAATTAACAGTAAGGCTTCATTAACTTGATTCTCCCGACTAGCCCTCAGCTCATTGGACATTGTGTATGGCCTGAATTGACAGTAAGGCTTCATTAACTTAATTTCCCTGACTAGGCCTCACTTAATGGAATGCTGTTTACGCTCTGAATTGACAGTAAGGCTTCATTTACTTGATTCTCCCGGGCTTCATTAACTTGATTCTCCCGACTAGCCCTCAGCTCATTGGACATTGTGTATGGCCTGAATTGACAGTAAGGCTTCATTAACTTAATTTCCCTGACTAGGCCTCACTTACTGGAATGCTGTTTACGCTCTGAATTGACAGTAAGGCTTCATTAACTTGATTCTCCCGACTAGCCCTCAGCTCATTGGACATTGTGTATGGCCTGAATTGACAGTAAGGCTTCATTAACTTGCTGTTCCTGACTAGGCCTCAGCTCATGGCCTGAATTTACAGTAACGTACCTTGGCACACAGGGCCCCTATGACCCACGCTACATTCTACTACAGTTTGGAGGAGGGTGGACCATGGATGATGGGACTTGAAGTACCTCCATGGATAATGGGATTTGTAGTACTTCAAAACCCATCATTCCCCACAGACCACTGTGTCCCAGAACCAAGACCGATAAAGACCAAACTTGGCAAACAATGCCCCCCATGACCCACACTCCATCCAACTGCAGATTAGAGGAGGACACACTATGGATAATGGGATTTCAAGTACCTCCACACATTTCCAAAGTACCCCACCCACACACGCATCAACCTCTACATCAACATAGCAGACGGAAAGACAAAAAACATTATATATCCACAAGCTCTGCAGAACGCCAGCAAAACCCCACACAACAACAACTCCCCAGGACTCCAACATCCCACCCACCAAAACAACCCACAACGACACAGCCATGACCCCAACCACATCATAACTAACAACAACTCCAACCCTTACATACTCAGACTTCCTCGCATCTCCAAAATAGGGCACAGCAACGCGTGCCGGGTACAGCTAGTTTCTCTGAAAATTAAACTATTTCAATGGATGAGAGATTTATGATAGCCATCTATTGAACAGTGGGAAGGATTGGTGGAGGGGGGTGAGAAATAATCTATCTATGTAAATAATAAACGTCAGTGTTTGCGGGCGGTGGTGTGGTGGTGCAATGGGAGGAATATGTGCCAGCATTTCGATTGGCTGCCACTATGGGATTATTTGCATAAAGGGCTCTGATTGGCCAGCCTTAGAACTCCAACATTCTAAGGCACCAGACAGAGGGGATTGGTTGCCACCGAGGGAGTATTTGCCTAAAGGACTCTGATTGGCCATATACATTCCAACATTCTAAGGCAGTGTTTTTCAACCTTTTTTGAGCCGTGGCACATTTTTTACATTGGCAAAATCGAGGGGCACACCACCAACCAAAATGACACAAAACGAGACTCTAACACAGTCATACGTATAGTTAATATGTTTTTAAATGTATTTATACACTCAGTTTGAAACCTGGACCTGTTTCGATGAACACAGCATAGATATCCTGGCAGGAATGGCAGAAAGACACACAAAATGACACTCTAACACAGTAATACATATAGTTAATATGCTCTTGCAACAGGAAAGGGTATTGGAGGTTCCAATTTCCCACGGCACACCTGATGATCGCTCACGGCACACTAGTGTGCCCCGGCACACTGGTTGGGAAACACTGTTCTAAGGTGACACAGAGGGAAAAGGAAAGGCCTCAGGCAGTCAGTCACTGCGGCCCACAGCAATGACGGAACAGGACCAAACTTGGCACACAGGGTCCCAATGGCCCACTTCACAACCTGATGTGGTTTAGGGCAGGATGGGCCACAAATGATGGGATCTGCAGTACCTTCACCTGATTCACTTCCCAAACAACACTGTAGCCCCTATAAATCACAGACCAGGCCCAAACGGCCCCAGACAGAGGGGATTAGTTGCCACTGAAATGGTATTTGCATAAAGGACTCCGATTGGCCATCCACATTCCAACAATCTAAGGTGACTCAGAGGAAAAAGGAAAGGCCTCAGGCAGTCAGACACTGCGGCCCACAGCAGTGACGGATCAGGACAAAACTTGGCAAACAGGGGCCCAATGGCCCACTTCACAACGCGACCCTCACCCAATGCCACAATTACTAATTATAATACAGAGCCCCCTTGACCCACTCTACACCCTGGTGCTGTTTCAAGGAGGACGGACCACAGATGATGGGACTTGAAATACCTCCATTCACTTTCCGAGACCGCTGCAACCCTCATCCAGAGAATGATCAAGACCAAATGTGACACACAGAGCCCCCATGACCCACTCTACCTCCTGGTGCTGTTTGGAGGGGGGTGGACCATGGCCAATGGGACTGGCAGTACCTTCACTAAGTTCCTGAGAACACTGCAAGCCACGTAAACATCTAATAGGAACCAACCTTGGCACACAATGCCTTCCTTAAATAACCCGGGCACCGCCGGGTCCTCAGCTAGTGTATATAATAAAAGTCAGTGTTTGCGGAGGACGGGATGTGCGTAGGAATATGTGCAGCGTTTTCGATTGGTTGCCACTGTGGAATTATTTGCATATCGCCTCTGATTGGCCAACCACCAACATTCTACCACTCCAAGGAGGCAGAGAGGGGATTGGTTGCCACTGAGGGAGAATTTGCATATTGACTCATGACTGTCCTGCCACCACCAACATTCCAACACTCTTAGGAGGCACAGAGGGAAAAGGAAAGGCCCTCAGGCTGTCAGGAACGGCTCCCGCTGTGGTTTCGGATCGGCCAACCTCTACAAACTTGGCACACAGAGCACCCATGACTCACTTTGCATCCTACTGCAGTTTGGAGAAGGGTGTACCACGGATAATGGGACTTGCAGTACCTTCACTCACTTCCTGAAAACAATGCGACCCTCATCCAATGGCCAATGGAGACCAAACTTGGCACACTGAGCCCCCTTGACCCACTCTGCATCCTGCTGAAGTTTGGAGGAGGGTGGACCATGGATGATGGGACTTCCAGTACCTTCACTCACTTCCTGAAAAGAATGCGACCCTCATCCAATGGCCAATGGAGACCAAACTTGGCACACAGAGCCCCCTTGACCCACTCTGCATCTTGGTGCTGATTGGAGTACAGCGGACCATGGATGATGGGACTTGAAGTACCTCTACACACTTCCTGAGACTGCTGCAACCCTCATCCAATGACTGATCAAGACCAAACTTGGCACACAGAGCCCCCGTGACCCACTCTACATCCTGGTCCTGTTTGGAGTAGAACGGACCACAGGTGATGGGACTTGCAGTACCTTCACTCACTTCCTGAAAACAATGCGACCCTCATCCAATGACCAATACAGACCAAACTTGGCACACAGAGCCCCCATGACTCACTCTACATCCTGGTGCAGTTGTGAGGAGGACATACCACAGATGATGGGACTTGCAGTACCTTCACTCACTTCCTGAAAACAATGCGACTCTCATCCAATGACCAATGCAGACCAAACTTGGCACACAGAGCCCCCATGACCCACTCTGCATCCTGGTGCTATTTGGAGTACAGTGGACAATGGATGATGGGACTTGAAGTACCTCTACACACTTCTTGAGACTGCTGCAACCCTCATCCAGTGACTGATCAGGACCAAACTTGGCACACAGAGCCCCCGTGACCCACTCTACATCCTGGTGCTGTTAGCAGTAGGATGGACCATGGATGATGGGACTTGCAGTACCTTCACTCACTTCCTGAAAACAATGCGACCCTCGTCCAATGACCAATGCAGACCAAACTTGGCACACAGAGCCCCCGTGACCCACTCTACATCCTGGTCCTGTTTGGAGTAGAACGGACCACAGGTGATGGGACTTGAAGTACCTTCACTCACTTTCTGGGACCACTGCAACCCTTATCCAATGACTGATCAAGACCGCGCGGCTCAAACAAGGTTGAAAAACACTGCAGTAGACATCTGCGCAGAATTTGTTTCTTACGTTTCCTCCGTTCCTTTTGACACCTTTGGTGCTTCGGGAGCCCATAACGGGAAGGGTCCTCCCTGACATGAGAGCAAGTGGGAGCCGATTTCGGCTCCTCCTCTGCTTTTAGGCATCACAGCTTAATCTTTTTTTCTATTAATCCCCCAGCAAACAAAAGGAAACCCCTAATTCCCTGAAAACAACTTCCATTGCTCCTCCTTATCTGGAATTGAGAAGCCTCCTTAAAATGCTGTCCAAGTTCTGAAGGAACTGTGGGAGTTGAAGTCCAAAACACCTGGAGGGAGGGCCGAATTTTGCCCACGCCTGGTGTAGAGTTATTTATTTATTTATTTATTATTTCGCATTTGTCTGTCGCCCCCCCAACGGCTCGGGGCGACTTACAACAGTTCGTAAAATACAATTGTCAGATAACTCATAATAACTCACAGTAATACCATTAAGATGGAATTACAATTAGAACAGTTGAAGCAACACATGGAGTCGCAGTGGGCTGACAGCCAGGCGGCGGGAGCTACAGTCTAGCGAACCCCGAAGGCTTGTTGGAACAGCAATGTCTTGACTGCTCTCCTGAACGGGAGGAGGCCCTGGGTGGCACGGATGCCGGCGGGCAGTGCGTTCCACAGGGTTGGGGCTGCAACAGAGAAAGCCCGGCGGCGTGTTACGGACAGGTGGTAGGTCCTCACATTTGGGATGACCAGGAGGTTTAGCTCTTCGGAGCGCAGTGATCTGGTGGGATGATATGGGACAAGGCGGTCCCAGGGTACACTGGCCCCAGACCATGTAAGGCCTTAAAAGTCAGGACTAACACTTTGAAGGCAATCCGGCATTCAATTGGGAGCCAGTGCAGTTCGCGCAGGATTGGCGTGATGTGGTGGCCAATCGGGACCCCTGCCAGGAGTCGCTGCAGCGTTCTGCTCCAGCTTGAGTCTCCGGATTACCGACAGACGCAGGCCAATGTAAAGAGCGTTACAGTAGTCCAGCCTCGAGATGACCGTGGCTTGGATCACTGTGGCTAAGTCGCGCCGGGACAAATAGGGGCCAGCTTCCTCGCCTGGCGAAGATGGAAAAATGCTACCCTGCTGACGCTGGAGACGTGGGCCTCCATCGACAACAGGGGGTCCAGGGTTACTCCTAAGCTCTTAACAGAGGGCGACGGACATAATGTCACGCCGTCCAGGGTTGGAAGCTGAACATCCCTACAGCCCGGAGGACCCAGCCACAGGATCTCCGTCTTTATAAAATTTATAAAAATATTTTTTAGTCCAATAATCCTGATAAAGGTAAAAATAAGTGTTTTATAGCAAATGACGAGTAGACTCACCGGCTAGGATAAGTTCATTTTAAATTTCATACATTCGTTACTGAATCACACATCTCCGCTTCCTGCCGCACCTGATGCACCTGAAGCAGGCATGTAGCCGGGGGGGGGGGGGCTAAGGGGGCTTCAGCCCCCCCCCGAAATTCTCACGGTGGTCCACGAAAAGGCCTTACTGGTCCATTATTTATTTATTTATTTATTTATTATTCGGGCTTCTATGCCGCCGACTCCCTGAGGCTCGTGGCGGCTTACAGGAGCCGAAGGGCACAGTAAAATACAGGCAATAAGCAGTTAAAAACAATTAAAAACAACAGCAGTACAGTAATTAATAACACAGTTAACACAATGAACAGCACATCATCCTCAGAAGAGCGCATAGATGGCGGGGCATGGGCAGGACTTACTCACCAAAGGCCTGCTTAAACAGGTATGTTTTACAGGCCCGTCTAAACGGGAGCAAGTCCTTCGTAGCCCGAGTTCCGGCCGGGAGGGCGTTCCACAGCGTAGGTGCTATGGCAGAGAACGCCTCCGGCGGGTAGCAGTCAGCCTTGCGAGTTTAGCTGAAGGTATCTCCAGGAGATTGGAGTCCTCAGACCGAAGTGATCTCGGAGGGCAATATGGGGTGAGACGGTCCCTCAGATACGCTGGCCCCAGGCCGTGTAAGGCCTTAAAGGTGAGGACCAACACTTTGAAGGTGATCCGGTGCTCAATTGGCAGCCAGTGCAGATCCTGCAAAACAGGTGTTATGTGGGCGCCAGCTGGCGTGCCAGACAGGAGCCGGGCGGCAGTGTTCTGCACTAGCCTGAGCTTCCGGGTCACCGACAGAGGAAGGCCAACGTAGAGTGCGTTGCAGTAATCCAGCCTTGAGATGACTGTGGCTTGGATCGCCGTGGCCAGATTGTTCCGGGAGAGATAGGGGGCCAGCCTCCTTGCCTGTCGCAGATGAAAAAAAGCGATCTTGCTGACCACAGAGACCTGGGCCTCCATGGTCAGCTGGGAGTCCAAATGGACCCCCAGGCTCTTTACGGAAGGCGATGGGCATAACACCGCACCGTCCAGGCTCGGAACTGGACATTAACATCACCCGGAAACCCAGCCACAAGATCTCCGTCTTCGCCGGATTCACCCTCAACCTACTGGCTCGCAGCCATCCAGTAACGGCTTCGAGGCAGTGTTGGAAATTATCGGGACAGAACCCGGCCTGCCCTCCATCCTCAGAATGAGCTGGGTGTCGTCAGCGTACTGGTGGCACTCCAGCCCATAACTCCGCACCAGCTGTGCAAGCGGCTGCATATAGATGTTAAATAACAGAGGGGAGAGGATGGCCCCTGGGGACCCACAGAGTAGTGGGGAGCCCTCGGAGACCACCTCGCCCTCCTCACACGCTGAGACCGCTGGCGGAGGAAGGAGGTCAGCCATTTAAGGGCTGTCCCCTCACTCCAGCCACGGCCAGGCGGTGGATCAATAGATTGTGGTCGACCGTGTCAAACGCTGCCGTGAGGTCCAATAACACAAGCAGCGCAGACCCGCCTTGGTCGAGCTGGCAGCAGAGTTGGTCTGTGATGGAGACCAGAACCGTCTCCGTCCCGTGCCCCGAACGGAAGCCGGACTGGAAGGGGTCTAGCCATGTTGCATCATCTAAGAATTTAAACTGTTATGTTTATTCATATCATGATCTGATCACCATGCTCATTATATCCCACCTTCATGGGGTTATTGGGATAACAATAGAAAAGGTTTGCTAGGGTAAACCCTCTTCCACCCAGTCTCAGCCCCCGAAACAAACTCAGCCCCCCCCCCGAACCAAAATCCTGGCTACGGCCCTGACCTGAAGTGAGTCTTTTCTCCTTCCAGGTGGCTGAAAGGTGTTCGCCCTTTGCCAAGTGGACCTTTGGAAACATTTGGAAACCACAAATCAAGAGCTTAGAACAGGGCTGTCCAACAGGCGGCCCTGGGGCCGTACACGACCCCCGAGCCCCTTCCCTCCGGCCCCCTAACTTGTTTTAATAAAATACAAATAAAAAATAAAAAAATAAAATTAAAAAATTAGAAAAACACCTACTTCCGGGTTTAGGCAAGCATCACGAGACTACGCCAGCCACAGACGGGATTTCGAGGGAGGTCTGTGGCTGCATAGTCTCGTGATACCTGCCAAAATCTCGGGTCCCGTGGGATTTGCGGCCGGCCTGGGCGCGCGCCTCCTCCCCCCTCGCGGCTGCTTCCAGGCCAGCCCCCATTCCCTCAGAGAGAGGCAGGGAAAGCCCCTCCTGTCTCCGTCCTCTTCCTGTGGAAGGCCCTCGCTTCCCGCCCCACGGATGGGAGAGCCGCCACGCCCGGCCTGAGCTTGGCCTCGGTTCCAGTGGGGCTCTTCGGGGTCGGCGTTGGCGCTTTGGCCCTGTGACAGGGCTCCCGCAGTATGGGTAAGGAAGGGCCTGGCTCGAATCAATCAATCTAAAAACAGTGGGACTTTGGGTGGGGGGGGGGGGAGCGGCGGTTTCCTTGGCGACGCTTCCTTCCCCTCCTCCGCGCCCCCTCCCCCTTGTTGTGCCGCCTTCCCCCGCGTGCAGGGCGCAACGTGGCTTCCTTTGCGCCTGCCCCCGCGGCTTGTTTTCCCTTCAGGGAGGGAGGGAGGGAGGGAGCTCTTTGGGCCTCCTCCACCCGCCTCTGGGAAAGGAGGCCCCATCAAGCCCTGCGACGGCATTGAGGTGTTTGGTTTTTTTTTTGGTGTGTCCCAATTTGAGTGTGGACTCAAATAACTCAAAGGTATTAGGAAACATTCCCCCAAATCCACCAGTGTTCCCATTTGGGTATATTGAGTATTCATGCCAAGTTTGGTTCAGATCCATCATTGTTTGAGTCCACAGTGCTCTCTGGATGGAGGTGAACTACAACTCCACAACTCAAGGTCAATTGTAAGTCAATTGGAGCTAGGGAGGGGGCGGAGCCAGGGAGGGGTGGGGGCGGAGCCAGGGAGGGGGCGGAGCCGGGGCGGAGGCAGACCCTTCGGCCCCCTAGGTGATCAGTGACCGGAATTCCAGCCCTTGGGCCCGTAGAAGTTGGACAGCCCTGGCTTAGAATATCATACTTGGCTGATGAGGGAAACATAAAAGAGAACGATAGTCCCCATTTTACAAAGGCAATGAGCGGTCAGTAGACGTCCTTCCTTCACACACACACACACACACACACACACACGTGCTTGACCTCAGCCCACTGTGTTTAGTGTGCAGTTGGAAAGCAGGTTGCGGAGTAAATCATGCACACGTTCAGGAGTCAGGTCAGCTGTGGGCATAAATCATGCCCCGGCTTCGTTGCAAAGCATGTTTTCTTTATGCGCAGGTGAAAATGCTCATTCAGGAACCGGCTCGTTTTTTTGGAATGCGCCCAAAGAGAGCTCACCCTGGGGCGCAAAATCAACAAAGCAAACACACGAACTAAGGTCCCTTCTGCACTGCCATATTATCAAAGCAGATAATCCACATTGTCTGCTCTGAACCGGATTATATGAGTCTACACTGCCAAATAATCCGGTTTAAAGGAGGTAATCTGGATTACTTGTCTGAAAGCTTACTTGTCCGAACGCATCTGCCTCTACGTCCCTCCTCGTAACCTAAGATCATCTGGGTGTTCCCGAACAATTTGGAGATGGCCTGGCCCAGAGGGGGGGGGGGGAAGGCCCAGAAGTACCCCTAAAGTGAGGATTTCAGAAGAACCTTTGGCAAGTTAAAATGTCCTCACCTGTGTTTTTCTCTGTTTGATAGACACAGATTAATATATTGCTGCAGGGTCTCAGTTCTTCGGATGGTAAACAAATGAAGAAGCTGTAGCCATGTACCAGTTTCCGAGGCTGATAGAGGTGGCCGATTATGAAATATAGAAATAGTTTTGCCTATTAATCAATAGCCCAAGGTAGGCAAAACTCAGAGGCCTTTGTCTATTGATTAGCAGAAACCAGTTTTGCCCCAAGGGGGAGAGACCCTTTTGGAAGAGCTGGCTCCTGCTATTGTCATGCAAATTTATTTATTTATTTATTTATTTATTTATTTATTTATTGTTCGTTCTTGTATTCCGCTCCTCCCAGCAGGCTCAGGGCGGATAACAGTACAAGTATATGGGCAACATGTCACGACATATCGACATGCGGCCCTACAATAAAACATTAAACATATAAACATAAAACAAATTAAAACCACATTACGTCGTCAATACGCGGGATGAGAGGACATACGGCATGGCTCTTGGTCTGGTGTGCTTAGTTAAAAGCTAGGCCAAAGAGAGCCGTCTTGCAGGCTCTCCGAAAGGGGGCCAGTTCCAAGATGGCTCGGGTACTGTCCGGGAGGGCGTTCCAGAGCACCGGTGCCGCCACGGAGAAGGTCCTTTGTCTAGTCGTCGATAGGTGGCAGGAGCAGACTGATGGTACTAACAACAGATTCTGTTCATCTGAGCGCAGTGATCTCGGGGGAGAATACGGGGTAAGGCGGTCCCTCAGGTACGCCGGCCCTAGGCCGTGCAAGGCCTTAAAGGTCAACACCAACACCTTGAAGGCAATTCGGTACTCGATAGGAAGCCAGTGCAGTTGCCGGAGGGTAGGTGTGATATGCTCCCTCACTGGCAGTCCTGCCAGCAGGCGAGCGGCGGCATTCTGCACTAGCTTGAGTTTCCGGATTGTCGCCAAGGGAAGGCCAACGTAGAGGGCATTACAGTAGTCTAGTCTCGAGATGACTGTCGCTTGGATTACCGTGGCCAGGTCGTTCCTGGACAGGTAGGGCGCCAGTCGCCTAGCCTGCCGGAGGTGATAGAATGACGTCCTGCTGACCGCGGAGACCTGAGCCTCCATGGTCAGCAAGGAGTCCAACAAGACCCCCAAGCTCTTAACCGATGGCGATGGGTTAAGCCGCTCGCCATCCAGGGTAGGCAACCGACACCCACCCAGGCCAGGTCGACCAGGCCACAGGATCTCCGTCTTCGGCGGGTTCACCTTCAGCCGGCTGGTACGCAGCCAACCAGTCACGGCTTCGAGGCATAGATGGAAACAATCGGGTACGGAGTATTTGTGCCAAGTCTGATCCAGATCTATCTTTGTTTGAATCCACAGTGCTCTCTGAATGCAGGTGAACTGCAACTCCAAAACTCAAGGTCAATGCTCACCAAACCTTTCCAGTATTTTCTGTTGGCCATGGTAGTTCTGTGTGCCAAGTTTGGTTCAACTCCATTTTTGGTGGAGTTCAGAATGCTCTTTGATTGTAGGTGAACTATACATCCCAGCAACTACACCTCCCAAATGACAAAATCACACACACACAAACACACCCCACAACCCCACCAATATTCAAACTTGGGTGTATCGGGTATGAAAATACACCCAATATTTTACATGATGATTCATAACAGTAGCAAAATTACAGTTATGAAATAGCAATGAAAATGATTTTATGGTTGGGGGTCACCACAACATGAGGAACTATCTTAAGGGGTCGCGGCATTAGAAAGGTTGAGAACCACTGACTTACAGCCTGGTGTTCTTGGGAAAACTATGAATCCCTTGGCTTTAAACTGTCTTCTACAGAGCCTAAGAAAAAAAGGGGGGTCACCTCCAATATCATGGGGAGGCCCTGCTCTCGCTTCCATCAACATTGCAAATACGTCTGGCGGGGATGAGGGACAGGGCCTTCTCGGCCATGGCCCCACAGCCTATGGAACGCACTCCCAATTGAGATTGAATCAACCCCATCCCTTTTGGCCTTAAGGAAGAAATTAAAATCGTGTTTTTGGGACCAGGCTTTCGGTCAGTAGACAGAAAGAGCTTTGTAGTTGGATATGGACTGCAATGACGTTATGGCTGATGATATTGCGATCATGTTTATGTTTTTAATTAATGCGGTATTCATTGTTTTAATGATTGCTGTTGGATTTAGGTGTGGCGGCGCCCTTCCCAGAAGTTGGCGCCCTAAGCGGCTGCTTACTTCACGTATATGTCGGACCACCCCTGTTTACAAGGCAACAAATTGAACGTCAGGCTCCGCCCCCTTCTCTACCAGCCAATCCTAACTCCCCTCATTTCCCTCCAGGCTTACTCTTAGGCACGCCCACTTTTGGAAATGAGATCCAAGAAGGATGCCCCCTGGCTGCCAATTCCTTGGGCCTACTTTTTCTAGGCTTTACCTAGCCTACCAGGTAGGGAATTCATCACACATGGCCACCCCCAATTCCTTCAAGGCCAAGCCATTCTTTCAGATAGATCAGGGCTGTCCAACTGGTGGCCCGGGGCCCGTATACGGCCCCCCCAGCCCCTTCCCTACGGCCCCCTAAGCTTTTTAATAAAAAATAAAAATTGAAAAATAAAATAAATGATAAAAATTATAAAAAAATACCTACTTCTGGGTTCAGAGCAAGTATCGCGAGAATACGCAATCCCACCTGGATTTAGCTGTCAACGCGAGATCATGCTGGCGTTGACAGCGAAATACCGGGTGGATTGCGTATTCTCGCGATACTCTTCGGCTACTCTACTACTGGATCGCTGAGGCCCACAGACGCGATTACGACCTTCTTCGACTCAGTCGGTCGTCGCCTCTCGTCGTCCGGGTACTCCTGGATCCTGTGTGTTTGGAAAAGGTAGGCGAAGCAGGGCGCCTCAGGGGCTCCTCATTCCCTCCCCCCATCACCCCTCATGTATTAAATATAAAATTAAATATATTTAAAGATGAAATAAGGGGAGATGGGATACATTAAAATAAGGGGGAGGGGAGGATGGAATTAAATATATTTAATATTAAATAAAAATAAGGGGGAGGGGAGGATGGAATTAAATATATTTAAAATTAAATAAAAATAAGGGGGGAGGATGGAATTAAATATATTTAATATTAAATTAAAATAATTTAATATCTTATCCCTGCGTTTTTATCTCAGTAAAGATTATATTTGACCGTATGCATGCAGGGGTGGGGGCGGGGGTGGAACCAGGGGGGGAGGGCAGAGCCTGGGGCGGGGGCAGACCCTACGGCCCCCCAGGTCATCAGTGACCGGAATTCAGGCCCCTGGGCCGGCAGAAGTTGGACAGCCCTGAGATCGATCATCCCTCCACCTTGCCCTTGCTCGGCTCCTCTTCCTTTTTCCTTCTGTCTTCCCGACCCCTAGGTTGAGAAACACTGCTCTAAAGTAAGACACCTGACAACCTATTTACTAGGCATGAGAAAAAAGTTATGAAAATGAAAAGAAATCGGAAGGGATTCGTATGTATGGGACTTTCAAGTTTATACGATTCGCAGGGCCAATCCCGGAAGTGGACTTTCTTTTCCGCACTCCCTGGGCCTAAAATTTCGTTAGATTATTAAATATTTCGGATGCCCTCCCAACAGGAAAATTTCCCCCTCCAAAATAGCTTTGCAGACATAACTCAGTCAAATCGGGGCCTTTCCATGCTTGAAGCCTAATTAGAGTGAAAGGCCTCCTCAGGAAGTGAAAAGGAGCCGGAAACCATAGAGAGATCCAGATCGGGACTCCTAGAGGGGCTGGAGGACTGACGAAAAAAGCGATTTAAACACCCAGGAAGGGGGTTTAGATAGAAGGACAGAGTAGAAGGACATAAGAACTGCTGAGAGAAGGGCAGCAGGAGTGAAAAGAGCACGGAGAGGAGAAGGAAGAGTTCAGAATCAAGAAAAGCCATAGAGTTCAAACGGAGGTCCTAGACTGCTATGGTAAAACTGAATGGGAAAAAGCTGGAGTGAGGAGAACTCTACAGATTAGCAAGGCCTGCACCAGAGGTGGGCATTGGCAACTATTTTATTTAATAATATTAATAATAATATATTAATGCATTATATGTCCCTGCAAAGAAACCCTGTCCTTTTATAATATTAATAATAATAATATATGAATGCATTATATGTCCCTGCAAAGAAACCCTGTCCTTTTATAATATTATTAATAATAATATATTAATGCATTATATGTCCCTGCAAAGAAACCCTGTCCTTTAATAATATTAATAATAATATTAATAATAATAATATATTAATGCATTATATCTACCTGCAAGGAAACCAAGGGAAATGTTGCCCCTTGATTTGCCTGTGCTTAAAACAGTGTCAGTCCTGTTTCCCTGCTTTGCCTACTTTAGAACTACTAACAAATTTAGTTAGTAATTATGTTACATTTAGAAGTTTTGGAATTTTTTTGTAAGTCTTTCTATTACTAATAAAAAAAATCCCCCCCCCCCCCATTAGATTTTCGATTCCCTATTTTTGGGTTCGAAACCATGCCTACTATTTACGGCTTCCTGTCTGAGCTCAAAGCCAATTAAACTAAATCATATCGTGAATGTCTCTCATCCACGGACGGAGCCTGGTGGCGATGCGTTGCTTCCCTTCCTCAGCCCAAACGATGTGCTGCTAACCAAATCTGCCTAGCCTGGCCCTAGGACTGCCAATGCTGTAGCCTTTTCGAACGCTGCTATCTCCACCGCAGCAGGTGCCAGCTCGTTTCCGATGCTCCTTTCTCCTTGAACATAAATAAGATGTCCATGGCTATTCAATCATTACCCGAAGATATCCTATTATTTACCACTGTGGAAAATGAGATTCAGTTGCAATCCCTTTTCAAGCTATTCAATGTGCTGCTCACGCGTCCCTCCCGGGCCGGCTCGGCAACCAGGCGGCTCTAATACGTTCCAGAAATGGGTAACGGAGGGGCCGAGGGGAGGAGGCCTCGTCTATCCACCCTCCGTAGGCTCGGTTCCTCCAGAACGCGGTCTGAATTGAGATGGCTTTGTGGAAGCTGTATCTCCAAGAAGCAGGAGAAGCCGCTTTCAAGGGAAAGCTATTAAATGAGATGTCGGAGGGAAGGAAGGAAGGCGCGCGAAACTCATTTCTCTTCCACCAACAGCCCACCTGCTTTAATCTCAAATTCCATTTCAGGAATTCGACACGCATGAAAAGTTTGCCAATTAGAAAAATAGTTTAATTCACCCAACTGACTTTCCTAGCCGAAGCACTGACTAGTTAGAGAAGCCTGCAAAGAGAACATAAGAACATAAGAACAGCCATGCTGAATCGGGCCTCAGCCCATCTAGTCCAGCATTCTGTGTCACACAGTGGCCCACCAGTTGTACACGGGGATCTCGAGCAGAAGGGAGGGCAAAACCCTCACCTGCTCCCGACCCCCCACAACCAGTACCCAGGGATATCCTGCCTACTAGGCATGGTTTTGAACCCAAAAATGGCGATTCTAAAATCAAATGGGGGGATTTTTTTTTACAAAAAATTTCCCAAAAGTTCAAAATGTATGTAGCAATTACTAACGAAATTCGTTAGTAGTTCGTATGCCAGCGCATGCGCATTCAGATGGTTTTGGCCTACAACTCCCAGAAATCTAACAGCTGGTAAATTGGCTGGGATTTCTGGGAGTTGTAAACAAAACTTGAATAAATCACACTGAATTCTAGATGGGACTCTCCAAATAGGAAGGAGGGAGGGAAGGAGGGAGGGAGGGGGTATTCTATTCTTGGAAGCAGCAAAAGAAAAGGAGGAGGAGCCCCCCCTCGCTCCTCGCTGCCTCTCTCTCACCCCGATCCCGAGGGAGCGAGGGCCCAAGTTTGCCCAGGCTGGTCATATACCTACATTCCATGCACATGCAATAATACAGCAGTAATAACAATGGGTATAAGAAGAGGTAAAATTCAAACCGAAAGTATTCTGACTGGTCCTCCTCATGCGGTGCAAGCGGGCTCTTCTCTGTGAGCCCGGGAAAAGCCAGCGTTTTCTGCTTGGGTGCACACACATACATATTACTGAAAAGGACATTCAAATGCCACCTCGGAGTTGGTTGAGGTAGGCAGGATTTCCCTGGGTACTGGTTGTGGGGGTCGGGAGCAGGTCAGGGTTTTGCCCTCCCTTCTTCTAGAGATCCTCGTGTACAACTGGTGGGCCACTGTGTGACACAGAATGCTGGACTAGATGGGCTGAGGCCCGATTCAGCATGGCTCTTCTTATGTTCTTATATTCTTTGGGGGGGATTTGCTGCAGAATCTTCTCTATGAGCCCGGATTCTGCAGCAAATCCCAAGAATATGTATGTGTGTGCACCCAAGCAGAAAAGCTGGCTTTTCCCGGGCTCACAGAGAAGAGCCCGTTTGCACCGCATGAGGAGGGACCAGTCAGAATACTTCGGTTTGAATTTTACCTCTTGTTATTGTTATGACTGCTGTATTATTGCATGTGCATGGAATGTAGGTATATGACCAGTTGGATTACTTATAATATTAGGCACTTACAGTAGCATTCATTCTATGATACATTAGGTTGGTTTCTCACCCCAATACTCTTTGATGCTTTAGATCCTGGCAGGCAGGAGAGGCAGGGAAGCCTGGAAAAATGTAAACAGAGAGGTTTACTCAGAAGTAAATCCACAAAGGAGGGCCCTTCATCCAAAGTGCTCTCCTTTGCAGATTTACTTCTGAGTAATCCTCTCTGTTTACATTTTTCCGGGCTTCCAGCCGAAAGAAGGAGCGAGTTTAGGGCTTGCCTTGCCATAATACTTATTGGCAAGAGAGGCGGGAGGGTGGTGAGAGAGAAGGAGGGTGCCCCCTTACGACCTAATAACGACACTTAAGAAAATCCTGGCCCCGGTTCTATAAAGAAAGTCCACTTCCTGGTTGGCGTTCCAGGTGCGGAAATACTCGAAAGTAGCATTTCTTACGAATTTCTTCCGAATCATTTCATTTTCATAACTTTTTTCTCATGCCTAATAGCTATGGCTGGGGCATGCCTTTCGGCCGGGTCCCCAGTGGGCTGTGGATAGTACTTTCCAACTCCGAGGTGGCACTTGGATGTCCATTTCAGTAACTCCTGATTCCCTTGGTATCCATGAGTCTGTCTAATCCTGCCTTGAAGCTGTCCAGGCTGACCGCTGTCACAACCTCCTCTGGAAGTGAGTTCCATAACCCAATGACCCTCTGGGTGAAGAAATATTTCCCTTTATTAGTCCTAACTTTCCTACCTTGGAGCTTCAGGGAGTGCCCTCTAGTCCTAGTGTTGGGTGACAGAGAAAATATTTTTCCTTTGTTCACCTTTTCTATCCCATGCATGATTTTATACACTTCGATCAAGTCACCTCTTAAACGCCGTCTTTCAAGGCTGAAAAGACCAAGGCGTTGCAACCTGGTTTCGTAAGGGAGCCGCTCCATCCCTTGGATCATTCTTGTTGCCCTTCTTTGTACCTTTTCCAGTTCCGTTATATCCTTCTTGAGGTGCGGTGACCAGAACTGTACACAGTACTCCAGATGTGGCCTCACCATAGATTTGTAGAGAGGCAATACAACATTTGCCGACCTATTTTCGATTCCCTTCCTGATCATGCCAAGCATAGAATTTGCTTTTTTCACTGCTGCAGCGCACTGGGTTGACATCTTCATTGAGCTGTCCACCAAGACCCCAAGATCCCTTTCCTGGTTTGTCTCGGAAAGCTTTGACCCCATCAATTGGTAGGTGTAGTTGGGGTTCTTTGCCCCGATGTGCATGACTTTACACTTGTTTAGGTTGAAATGCATTTGCCACTTTGTTGCCCATTCACTCAATTTCGAGAGATCTTTCTGGAGCTCTTTACAGTCAGTTTCATTTTTAACTACCCTGAACAATTTAGTGTCGTCTGCAAACTTTGCTACCTCAGAATTCACTCCTACATCCAGGTCATTAATGAATAAATTAAAAAGTAACGGACCCAAAACTGAACCTTGGGGTACGCCACTTCTCACCTCTTTCCACCCAGAGAAGTGTCCGTTTATTACCACCCTTTGTTTCCTGCAGTTTAGCCAGGTTCCAATCCAGGACAAGACCTGTCCCCTGATTCCATGGCTGAAGAGCTTGTTTAGGAACCTTTGGAGAGGGACTTGGTCAAAAGCCTTTTGAAAGTCAAGGTAAACAATATCAAGGTCAACCTGTGTTGGCCCATCCGAATCATGGGATCATAGAGTTGGAAGGGACCGCATGGGCCATCCAGTCCAACCCCATTATGCCAAGAAGCGGGAAGATTGCCTTAAAGCAGTGTTCCCCAACCTTTTTTGAGCCGCGGCACACTTTTTACATTCACAAAATCCTGGGGCACACCACCAACCAAAATGACACAACATGACACTCTAACACAGTCATACATATAGTTAATAGGGTTGGGCTTTCGGATGAAGAAATTAAATTAGTTCATATTTGAGCCGTTCAAAATGCTAATTTTGAGCTTTACCGCACTTCTCCCGCCAAACCGGAAGTGGACTTTGTATACCACACTTCGTGGGCCCAAAAGTTCTTTATTATTGTAATTATTTCGTATGCCCCTCTAACAGGAAAATTATCCCCTCCAAAATAGCTTTCCAGACATTACTCACAGTCAGATCAGGGCCTTTGCATGGTCGGAGCCTAAATTAAGTGAAAGGCCTTCCTCTAGGAAGTGAAAAAGCAACCAGAACCATAGAGAACCACAGCGCGACTCCTAGAGCAGCTTGGAGGACTGAGAGGAAAAAAGCTGTTTAAACCCCCAGGGAATTAGGCTAGATAGAAGGACAGAGCAGAAGGACATAAGTAAGGCTGAAAGAAGGGGAGCAGGGAGTGAGAAGAGCACGGAGAGGAGAAGGAAAAGTAAAGAGAATCAATAAAAACCATAGAGGACAAACGGAGGTTCCTAGAGGTGTTTGGAAAACTGAAGGGGGAAAAGCTGGAGTGAGGGAGTGAGAAGAGCACTAATGAAGCAAGTCCTAGACCAGAGGTGGGCAACTATTTTATAATAATATTAATAATATTAATTCATTATATTTCCCTGCAAGGAGGCCCAGGGGCCTTTTTATAATAATAATAATAATAATAATAATAATAATAAATTCATTATATTTCCCTGCAAGGAGGCCCAGGGGCATTTTATAATAATAATAATAATAATAATAATATTAATTCATTATATTTCCCTGCAAGGAGGCCCAGGGGCATTTTATAATAATAATAATAATAATAAATATTAATTCATTATATTTCCCTGCAAGGAGGCCCAGGGGCATTTTATAATAATAATAATAATAATTAATTCATTATATTTCCCTGCAAGGAGGCCCAGGGGCATTTTATAATAATAATAATAATTAATAATAATAATAAATATTAATTCATTATATTTCCCTGCAAGGAGGCCCAGGGGCATTTTATAATAATAATAATTAATAATATTAATTCATTATATTTCCCTGCAAGGAGGCCCAGGGGCATTTTATAATAATAATAATAATAAATAATATTAATTCATTATATTTCCCTCCAAGCAGGCCCAGGCATTTTATAATAATAATAATAATAATAGGTCCCAGTGAATTGCACTCCAGAGAAGAAGGGAAATGTTGCCCCTTGATTTGCCTGTGCTTAAAACAGTGTCACTCCTGTTTCCCTGCTTTGGACAATTTAGAAGTAATTACAAAATTTTGTAAGTAATAACATATCAAGTCAGAATGTTTTTGATTTTTTTTGAGGCATTACGTTAAGCATAAAAAATCCCCCCCCCCATTTGTTTAAAGAACCACGATTTTTGGGTTCTAAACCAACCGTAATAGTTAATATCTTTAAAAATGTATTTATACACTCAGTGTGAAACCTGGGCCTGTGTCGATGAACACAACACAGATACCCTGCCTGGTGTGCTTCAGAAATAGATATCCCGCCTTGTGTGCTTCGTACATAGATATCCCGCCTTGTGTGCTTCGGACATAGATATCCCACCTTGTGTGCTTCGTACATAGATTTCCCGCCTTGTGTGCTTCGGACGTAGATATCCCGCCTTGTGTGCTTCGTACATAGATATCCCGCCTTGAGTGCTTCGGACATAGATATCCCGCCTTGTGTGCTTCGGACATAGATATCCCGCCTTGTGTGCCTCGGACATAGATATCCCGCCTTGAGTGCTTCAGACATAGATATCCCGCCTTGTGTGCTTCGGACATAGATATCCCGCCTTGAGTGCTTCGGACATAGATATCCCGCCTTGTGTGCTTCGGACATAGATATCCCGCCTTGTGTGCTTCAGACTGGGTCACCTGGGCCGACGCTGCCCTATCAACACCACCTGGTGCTTCAAGGCTGCTGCTCACCTGGGTTTCCCTCAGGCAGGCAGGGAGGGAGGCGCAGGGGCAGGCCGCTCCCTTCTGAAGCCGAGAGGCAGGTAGTGAAGGAAGGAAGAAGGCCTGAGAGCAGGAGAGGCCGAGGCAGAGCCCAGGCCAGGAGAGGAAGAAGGGAGCTGCCTTGGCCCCCAAACCCGAAGGAATCCTGAGCCAGCTGAGAGGAAAACAAAGCCCAATGCTCCTCTCTGGAAGCTCTCTGCCTCCTCCAGAAGTGACCTCACAGGGAAAGGCGCCACCTGGCCCCTCCCCTCCTCAGCCTCCAACCAACCGCTTCTCCAGGAAGCCGAGACCCGCCCTCTCCCCTCCACTCTCTCGGGACTTCCGCCCTGAACAAACATGGTGGTGCCGGGCGGGAGACCCTTAGAGAGGTGGGGCTTGCTTCTTGGCCCTGCTGGTACCCCAGAGAGAGGGGGGGGGAGAGACAGAGAGAGAGGCAGGTTGACTCCTGGTGGGGTGGTCGGTTCTTCCACGGCACACCTGATGATCGCTGACGGAACACTAGTGTCTTTCTGGTTTGGAGAAGGTTCTCTCCCTTCTCTCCATTTTTGAAAGACTCCTTTTGTTTCATAAACGCCGGACCCTCTGAGATTAGCCTTGTCCCGCGTTTATAGAACGTATGGCATAACTATATTTCATATTTCATAACCAGCTGTCACTGCTGGCCTCGGAAACCAGCACATGGCTACAGTTATTTCATTGGTTTACCATCCAGGAGGCTGAAACTCTCATGGATACAAATCTGCGTATGGCCCTTTGTCTAAAAGGAAGGGTGTCATACCTCAGGGGCCTCAGGCATCACTTTTGCTTGAGTAAAGTTCCAGCCAAGGTAACCAGAGTATAGTTTCCAAACCAGCTTGCTTTGCTCTTAAACCCTGCTTGGGCCTCCCTTGCCTTTCCCGTGAGAAGACCTGGGATGCAAGCATAACATAGGCGTCTCAAGGTTGTACCATCTTAACTCCCTGATACTGAAAGTGGGCCGCGGGGGTTGAAAGCCTGACTCCCCGGCCCAGATGGCACTCGCTAACGAGCACCGCATTCCAAGAGTACTGAGTTCACAAAACATACAAGGGATCATCAATCTTAGCTTTTGACGTGCGACGCAGCCAAGGAACGCTATAACTGCCCTGTGGACCCCCATGCCGGTGTCTTGTACCAACAACGCGTTTGGGAGAAGATCCTGTGGGTTAGGCCAGTCGGGCCTTTCATCAAGCCTGTGCCAGCCAGCCTGCTTTGGGCTGACTCGCTCCGGGTCATCCTCGTTCCTGTTCGTCGTCGAGACCCTGTGGTTGATCCTGAAAAGACTTTATTACCTTTTGAACACTTTGCATTTAAACCAATGCATCCCAGCCTCACTTGCTTCGGATGGGATTCCAAGAGACTCTTTGCATCCGGCTTGTCAGCTCCGGTTGGTTCGTTTAATGCCATAACGGACCAAGCCGATCGCGCCAATTGATATGGACACTGCCGGGCGGGCAACCACCGGGCTCATCCCCTTTGATCTGCCAGATACCTTCCTGGCCTTTGATATGTGGACTGGCCATCTGGTCAAGCCTTGGAAGGAGGGACCCAGCGGGGCGGGCCGGGAGGAGTCTTGAGGATGTTTGTGCGGGCTTTTCTTTAGTCTATCTTTGCTGAGCCTGGAGTAAGGAACCAATAAATGATTTATCTTCCAACCCGCTTGGAGTGAGTCTGGTTTATCGGACCCCCCTTTCCGGAGCATTACACGGCTTGTGTTCCCGTTTTCCCGCTTGTGCTCCTTTTGCTGCGGAGCACTCACACCCCTGCTGATTCCTGTTTGGCTGCTAGTTGGAGGCACTATAAGGATTGCCTCCAGCCTTTTTTCTATACCTACCTATCTATTATATAAATGGGTTCATGTCATGTGATGTATTCCTCAAACAAAAAAATCATACAACGCAGAAAAACAATACTTGCCAACAGAAATAGGCCTCAAGCAAGGTACGTTTGTAGCAAAGAAACTCCCACCCCAAACCCAAAAGTCCACCAAAACAATGAATAAAAAATAAAACTACATTTACCAGCATCCTCCGGGCAGGCAAAGACGCACCCAGACTCTACCTTCTGAACAACATGATTAGCTGCCAACAACATGATTAGATTGTTGTTGCATGTTTTAATGGTGTTTTTAAGTGTTCTGTTTTTAACCCTCTGGCGCTGTGCCACTGGTTCTTGTGAGCCGCCGCGAGCCCTCGGGAGTCGGCGGTGTAGAAGTCCCAAGAAATAAATAAATAAATAAATAAATAAATAAGGTCGGAATTGCATAACTGCTGCACTGGCTAGCCAACATGAAAATTCCGATCCATAATAAACTGCCAAAACAGAATAAGGAAAAGGCCTGAGCCAACCCCCAACACAAACACCCAAATCACTTCCAACCGAAAATTTACACCCCAAAAAATCACAGACCACGCCCAAAATTGACAGTAAGGCTTCATTAACTTGATTTCCCTAACTAGCCCTCACTTACTGGGAAGCTGTTTACGCTCTAAATTGACAGTAAGGCTTCATTAACTTGATTTCCCTAACTAGGCCTCACTTACTGGGAAGCTGTTTACGCTCTGAATTGACAGTAAGGCTTCATTAACTTGATTCTCCCAACTAGGCCTCAGCTCATTGGACATTGTGTATGGCCTGAATTGGCCCTAAGACTTCATTAACTTGATTTCCCTAACTAGCCCTCACTTACTGGGAAGCTGTTTACACTCTGAATTGACAGTAAGGCTTCATTAACTTGATTCTCCCGACTAGGCCTCAGCTCATGGGACATTGTGTATGGCCTGAATTTACAGTAAGGCTTCATTAACTTGCTGTTCCTAACTAGGCCTCAGCTCATGGGACATTGTGTATGGCCTGAATTTACAGTAACCTACCTTGGCACACAGAGCCCCGACCATGCATGATGGGACTTGAAGTACCACGATGGAAAATGGGATTTGTAGTACTTCAAAACCCATCATTCCCCACAGACCACTGTGGCCCAGAACCAAGACCAATAAAGACCCAACTTGGCACACCATGCCCCCATGACCCACACTCCATCCAACTGCAGTTTAGAGGAGGGCACACCGTGGATGATTGGACTTTCTCGCATCTCCTAAAAAGGGCACAGCAACGCGTGCCGGGTACAGCTAGTTCTCAATAAAACCCGTTGTGCCAAAGCCGCGGTGTGGTTTATCCAGGGGGGTCAGGTTGCCAAGGCCTCGGAGGGCGATAAAGGGTCGTTAAGGACAATTCCTGTTTCTCACCAAGAACAAAAGACTTACTTTGGCTCGAAAGGTCAGGGGCTCGGAACTTCATTTACATATGGACATGATCTAATTAAGAAAACTCCAGCTGCTTTTTGTTTTGAACACATTCCTGTCCCTCGCTTCCCATTCGCCAGGGCAAAAGCGGCGCTGCTTCGCGATTGGTTCCCGCTACGGCTGGCTTCCAAGGTTCCAACCAATCGTCATGAAGCCTACAGCATGTAGGGGCATCTTCTTCCGGACTAAACATACAGGGCATACAAAAGGTAAAAACATCCACAGGGCAACCAACAGCAGATAGGGAGGGGGGGAGCCAAGCTCATGCCCGAGGGCAGAGCCACCCGGTGGAGCTATCAAGCATGTCCATCGAAGGAGGGGAGCCGGGGTCCCACAGATCGAGGAGCGTCCTCAAAGACTCCAAGTCTAAGCAGTGGCGGTCGCTACAGTGACGGTCGTTGCCGGCCTGTGGACTATGCCTCGTTATCGGCGGCTTGTCCACCCTCTTAGATTGGAGGTTCGCCGGTAGAGGCACCCACGCCTGCGGGCAGCATTCCGGAAAGTACTGGAACGGGGCCCTCCGGGAATCGCCTTCCGAGAGTCAGCCGCTATGGGGGGGGGAGGTATTACAGAGTGGGGTAGGGACTTCCTCCGGCCCCGCCCCCTGCCCCGCCCTGGGCCCCACCTCCACTTCGTCGGATGTTTACCAAACCTGGGCAACCCATCGGGGCACTGGGGCAGGGGCGGCCCGACCTAATTTGGGGGGGGTACGCGAAGAAATTTTGTCGCCCCCCCCACCGCCGCGTCACTCACCGCCGCTGCCACGCCCACACCGCCGCCACGCCGCCGCCGCCACGCCGCCCGCCCCATCGGCCGTGGCACACCTCCGCGGCACACCTTTTCCGCCGGCGGCGCAAATGTGCGAGGACGCGCGAATGCGGGGCCGCGCACTCGCTCCCAAGCGCCCTGCCGCTTTGGAGCCAGCGCGCTTATCTCGTGCAGTGCAGGTTTGCGCATGCGCGCTGGCTCCAAAGTGGCAGGCGCGCTTGGGAGCGAGTGCGCATGCTCATACATTCGCACGTGCGCAGAAACGTCTACAGGCGCTATAGTGCTTGTAGGTGCTTCTGCGCACGCGCAGAGGGCGGCGCAGGGCAGTGCTGCGGGCGGTGGGGCGCGGAGTCGCCGCGGCGGCCCTCCCAGCCGGTGGTGCCCCTCCCAGCCGATGGCACTCTACGCGACCGCGTAGGTCGCGGAATCGCTGGGGCCGTCCCTGCACTGGGGAAGGGGATCGGTCACGGGAGCCCCCACACCAGCAGCGTTCCCGGCCTCGTGGCTGTCAGTGAGAGCAGGCCAGTCACCATCCAGCGTTGGCAGAGACCATGGGCTAGTCGCGGTCGAGGAGATCGGCGGCAACCGTCCTGCCCGTCGCCAGGGCCGCTCCCCAGGAACCCTCGCCAGGGCTCTCGAGACGTCCACCGCGTCCATCAAGGGCTGCGCGGGCAGCGGCAAGGGGGAGCTCGCGGCTTCCGGTGGCGAGACCGGTAGTGGCGGCTGCTCCGTGGCGAAAGTCACCTGGGGCGTAGTCTTGACCGTTGGGGAGGGCGGAGGGGGCGGGGCCAGGGACGCCGAACCTAGCGGGGTCGGTGCCATGTTGGAGCAGCCGGGCGACGCCCTCACCATCGGGACCGGGGGAGCCCGGCGCCCCAATGCCTCCCATGGGCTCCACCACGGCACCGCAGCTCCCCCCGCCGAGGCCTCACACCCAGGGGGGGTCACCCCCTTGGAGAGGGGGGAGCCCTCACAAGGCCGCCGACCGTTTTCCAGGGGGTCGTCCTGCCGGGCGCTCCTCCTCGTGATCACCCCCCCCCTATGGGCCAGGCTGTCCTAAATCGTTCGGCAACAGTATCGCGTTCGGTCCAGGAAGGGCTCACGTTTTGATGTGACTCCGCGAGGAATGCACTCTTCTTCTTAGTCACTCAACGGCTTGTCTAGGTCTGTTTCCACGAGGCTGTTGCGACATGCCGTGTAGGTTCAATATCCCCTCCCCACTCCATTTAAACTCTGCCAGAAATGCTAATCTCTCTTTCTGATGGTGGAATCAGAGCTTGGAAAAATGACTACTCTAAATATTAACATACATTAGCTTCATAAACAGTGTAAACAGAAATGTGCTTGTTGTTACCTGCTGGAGCCCAGGTAAGAGAGGCCTTCCTCCCATGAGACTCCAACCATGTTCTGAAGTAGATAATAGGCATGAGAAAAAAGTTATGAAAATGATTCGTTTCGTAAGAAATTCGTAAGAAATGCTACTTTCGAGTATTTCCGCACCTGGAACGCCAACCAGGAAGTGGACTTTCTTTTTGAACTTCGGGGCCAGGATTTTCTTAAGTGTCGTTATTAGGTCGTAAGGGGGCACCCTCCTCCTCTCACCACCCTCCCGCTCCCTTGCCAATAAGTATTATGGCAAGGCAAGCCCTAAACTCGCTCCTTCTTTCGGCTGGAAGCCTGGAAAAATGTAAACAGAGAGGATTACTCAGAGTAAATCTGCAAAGGAGGGCACTTTGGATGAAGGGCCCTCCCTTGTGGATTTACTTGAGTAAACCTCTGTTTACATTTTTCCAGGCTTCCTGCCTCTCCTGCCCTGCCAGGATCTAAAGCATCAAAGAGCATTGGGGTGAGAAACCAACCTAATGTATCATAGAATGAATGCTACTGTAAGTGCCTCATATTATAAGTAATCCAACTGGTCATATACCTACATTCCATGCACATGCAATAATACAGCAGTAAGAACAATAACAAGAGGTAAAATTCAAACCAGTATTCTGACTGGTCTCTCCTCATGCGGTGCAAACGGGCTCTTCTCTTATTAGCCGGGAAATTAGCCCGGAAAAGCCAGCGTTTGCTGCTTGGGAGCACACACATACATATTCTTGGGGGGGATATGCTGCAGAATCCCGGGCTCATAGAGAAGATTCTGCAGCAAATCCCCCAAAGAATATGTATGTGTGTGCACCCAAGCAGAAAACGCTGGCTTTTCTTGGGCTCAGAGAAGAGCCCGTTTGCACCGCATGAGGAGGGACCACTCAGAATACTTCGGTTTGAATTTTACCTCTTCTTATACCCATTGTTATTACTGCTGTATTATTGCATGTGCATGGACTGTCGGTATATGACCAGCCTGGGCAAACTTGGGCCCTCGCTCCTCGGGATCGGGGGTGAGAGAGGGCAGCGAGGAGCCAGGGGGGCTCCTCCTCCTTTTCTTTTGCTGCTTCAAGAATAGAATACCCCCTCCCTCCTCCCTTCCTCCTTCCCTCCCTCCTTCCTATTTGGAGAGTCCCATCTAGAATTCAGTGTGATTTATTCAAGTTTTGGCCTACAACTCCCAGAAATCCCAGCCAATTTACCAGCTGTTAGGGTTTCTGGGAGTTGTAGGCCAAACTCATCTGGAATCTTGCATGCGCTGGCATACGAACTACTAGCAATTTCGTTAGTAATTAAGTTACATTTAGAAATGTTTGGAATTTTTGTAAGTCTTCCTATTACTAATCAAAAAAAAAATCCAACCCCCCATTAGATTTTCGATTTCCTATTTTTGGGTTCTAAACCATGCCTAGTAGGTAACTTTAATGGAAAACATAAGAACACTAATGTCATGTTTGTTTGTTTTGTTTTTTTTAAAAAAGGAAAATAATGATGTCACTCCTTGGCAGTGAAAGGAAAGTTGCTCAGCCTTCCAAGTGTTTTGGACTTCAACTCCCACAATTCCTGACAGGTCTGGATGAGGAGGAACAAGCTGAGGATCAATCCTGATAAGACAGAGGTCCTCCAGGTCAGTCGTTCGTCTGGGTGGCAACCTGTGCTGGATGGGGTCACACTCCCCCTGAAGTCACAGGTCCACAGTTTCTGGATTCAGCGCTGACGCTGGATGCGCAGGTGTCGGCGGTGGCTGGGAAGGCCCTCGCACAATTAAAACCCGTGCGCCAACTGCGACCGTACCTCGCGAAGTCTGACTTGACCACAGTGGTCGGTTACCTCTAGACTGGATTACTGCAATGCACTCTACGTGGGGCTACCCTTGAAGACAGCCCGGAAATTACAACATGTCCAGTGATCAGCAGCCACACTAATAACTGGGGCAAGTTACAGGGAGAGGTCAATTTCACAGGCTGCCATTTATTTTCCGGTCCCATGTGCACTCTGCCCCATGTGCACCCAGGGGCGGCCTGACCTCTCCCGGAGGGGTAGGCAAGCCTGATTTTGGCGCCCCCCCCTTGCGGCTCCTGGACACTCCCGCGCATGCGTGGAGGCGTCCCGCCCGGCCGCGCATGCGCAGGGACGTCCCGCGCAGCTGCGACGCGTCCCGCTCGGCGGCCCGCGCCCGCAGCGCCGGCGCTCCGCGACGTCGCGCATGCGCGGTGGCATCCCGCGCGGCCGCGCAGTGCGTCCCGCGGTGGCGTGCCACGCGCGGCGCGCTAGCCCAGCCGCGCATGCGCGGTTGTGTCCCGCCCGGCAGCGCGAGGGCATCCCATGCGACAGCCCAGCTGCGCGCCAGCGGCCGCGGCGCGTGCCCTGCGGAGAGCACAGCAGCGGGTGGGGCGGGCCCGGCCGGCGCCGGCGCCCCCGGTTGGCGACGCCCGCCCAGAAGCGTCGCTCTCTGCGACCGCGTGAGTCGGCGGAATGGCGGGGCCGGCGCTGTGTGCACCCTCCGTGGTGGCCTGCCCTCATTGGCTGACCTGAGTGGAGCCTGCCATAGGACAGGGGGCAGGCCAGGAAGAAGCTGGGTGCTGGCCTGGCGGCACAGCAAGGCACTGCCTGTGGCCGGGCAGGTGCGCTGCTGCTGGGGCTGCTCTGTTTCCTGCCATGCCTGTGAGTGAGTGCAAGGGGGACCGGCGCAAGCGCCGCCGGAACACTGCTGGAAGTCTTTTATTTATTTATTTATTTTATTAATAATCAATTATTATTAATTTATTCAAATTATTTAACTTATTTATTTATTTTATTAATAATAGATGATTAATTCATTTAAATTATTATTTTTTATTTATATTAATAATAAATCATTATTAATGTATTTAAATTATTTAAATTATTTATTTATTATATTAATAATAAATCATTATTAATTTATTTAAATTATTAATTTATTTATATTAATAATAAATTATTAATGTATTTAAATTATTTAAATTATTTATTTTATTATTAATGAATCATTATTTATTTAAATTATTTATTTATTTTATTAATAATAAATCATTATTTATTTAAATTATTTATTTATTTTATTAATAATAATAATATTATTAATTTATTTGAATTATTTATTTATTTATTTTATTATTAATGAATTATTATTAATTTAATTGAATTATCTGAATTATTTATTTATTTTATTAGTAATAAATTATTATTTATTTGAATTATTTATTTATTTTATTAATAATAAATTATTATTTATTTAAATTATTTATTTGTATTAATAATTTATTATTATTAATTTATTTGAATTATTTAAAATATTTATTTATTTTATTAATAATTAATTATTATTACATTATTTAAATTATTCATTTAAATTTAAATTTAAATATTTAAAATAAAAAAGTAAAATCAGATAATTCAATAATCTTGAATCCCAGATTTGATTAAAATCAAAAAATTTTAAAATAAATTACTGTTGATTTAAATTATTTATTTATTTATTTAGGTAAATTATTTATTTGAATAATTTGTTTATTTATTTATATTAATAATAAATTATTATTTATTTTGTCGAATTATTTATTTATTTTATTAATAATTAATTATTATCGATTTATTTAAATTATTCATTTTATTAATAATACATTATTATTAATTTATTTGAATTATTTAAATTATTTGTTTATTTATATTAATAATAAATATTATTAATTCATTTAAATTATTTATTTATGTTATTAATAACAAATTATTATTAATTTATTTGAGTTATTTATTTATTTATTTTATTAATAATAAATTATTATTAATTCACTTGAACTATTTGAATTACTTATTTATTTTATTATAAATAAATTATTATTAATTTATCTGAGTTATTTAAATTATTTATTTATTTTATTATTATTAAATTATTTAAATTATTAATTTATTTAAATTATTTATTTATTTTATTAATAATTAATTATTATTAATTTATTTAAATTATTTATTTTATTAATAATTAATTATTACTTTATTTGAATTATTTAAATTATTTGTTTATTTATATTAATAATAAATATTATTAATTCATTAAAATTATTTATTTGTTTTATTAATAACAAATTATTATTAATTTATTTGAGTTATTTATTTATTTTATTAATAATAAATTATTATTAATTTACTTGAACTATTTGAATTACTTATTTATTTTATTATAAATAAATTATTATTAATTTATTTGAGTTATTTAAATTATTTAAATTATTTATTTATTTTATTATAAATAAATTATTATTAATTTATTTAAATTATTAATTTAAATTTAAATATTTAATTTTTTTAAAAAAATTAAAATCAGATAATTCAATAATCTTGAATCCCAGCAAGAATTCACCAAACTACTGTTCCTATGATTCCAAAGCATGAAGCCAAGGCAGTTCACGGGGCGCCAAACTGTACGAATTACACATTGCATCTGAGAGGTCGGACCCTAGCCAATACTATTATTTAATTTCCTAGCGAGTGGGAGAGTACGACTTTCCTCAACGATGCCGAGTATCGGGTCACGGAAGACTAGATTCGGGCGATTCCCAAGTCAAGTTCCTTCAAACACCACTTGGCCATTAGTCCTCCGTTCACCAATAAACATTCCCTGGCTCTTGCGAGAAGATCAGACGAGCCCACCCAAGTTTTGCTCAGACGAAAAATTTGTGCTGCCTCATTGTCATCTCAGAAGAGTTGGCCCAGCTTACAAAACCCTTGTTTGTTGCCCTGGGTAGAAGCGGAGGTTGGGAACGCGGTTATGAAGGATAATAGGCACGGGCTATTTTGGAAAAGGATGACAAACGACCGAGCCATAATTCATTAGCGGTGTAATGTTGGGTGAAATGTTATGGGAACTGGGGTTTTGCACGATTGTTCTCCCACTGGTGGGTTGTAATTGACAATTGGGCTGCGTTCCATACCGGGAAGAGTTACAGCTCTGTTTTCCTTTGCGGTTGGCAATTCCCCCCACCCCCCGAAAAGATGAGGTGGCTGAAAGAGAGGGGAGGGGAGCAGGCCCGGATTAACTGCTTGTGGTGCCCTAGGCCACGCTCTGGAAGTGGGGCCGCTTGCGGGCATGCGCGAGCGGCGCGGTGTCCTCCGCCATGTTCCTGGATGCCGCAGCGGCCACCTGGGAACTTCCCTTCTTTCTTCTTCTTCTTCTTCTTCTTCTTCTTCTTCTTCCTTCAGAACGCCATGTCGGCGGGGCTGGGTGACGTCAGGCGCGGCGGCGGCGGCGGCGAGGAGGAAGAGGCAGAACGAAGCCGCGTCAGAGGCCCTAGGGGTGGGACTTCGCTCTGCCTCGCCCTTGCTCGCGCCGGGCGCCCCTCCTTCCTTCACCCGGCACGAGCAAGCAGGGGCGGACCTACCTGTACCCGGGGAGTATGCGGAAAAATTTTACGCCCCCCCCAGTTGCTCCCGAGGGGAGCCCAGTGCGCATGCGCCAACCTGTGCGCATGCGCACTGGCTCCAGAGCGCGCCTCCCGCGTTGGAGCCCAGTGCGCATGCGCGAAACTGCGCACACGTACACTAGCTCCAAAGCGGGAGGTGCGCTCTGAGCCAGTACGCATGCGCAGAGCTTTTTGCGCATCGCAGAAGCTCCTACAGGCGCTGTGGCAGCTGTAGAAGCTTCTGCGCATGCCCGGCGCGGCCACAGGCCAAAGGCCCGGCTGCGGAGGCCTGGTCACCGCAACGGCAGGGCGGGAGCCGGCGCGAGGCGGCGGGGCGGGTGGCGCGCCCCTCCCATGTGGCGACGCCCCTCCCGGGTGAGGTCGCCCTACACGCCTGCGTAGTCTGCCTAATGGACGAACCAGCCCTGCGAGCGACGAAGAGGCGGAGGGAAGTCCCGCCCCTAGGGCCTCTGACGTGGCTTCCCTTCGCCTGTTCGTCGCTCGCACCGGGAGCCCCTCCTGCCTTCAGTGAAGGAAGGAGGGGCGCCAGCGTGCAACGAGGCGGAGGGAAGTCCCGCCCCTAGGGCCTCTGACGTGGCTTCCCGCTGCGTCTTCGTCGCTCGTGTCGCATGCCCCTCCTTACTTCAATAAAGGAAGGAGGGGCGGGGCCGACGCGAGCGTGTAGGTGGCGGAGGGAAGCCGCATCAGAGGCCCTAGGGGCTATGGCACTCTGCGCGCATGCGCGGAAGCGCCCGAAGATCGAACTTTTTTTTTAAAAAAAATGAATTTGTTTAATTTCTGGGGGTCCGGACCTGCCGCCCTCCCCCCGGGTGCCGCCCAAGGCCATGGCCTAGGGTGGCCTTATGGATAATCCGGGTGTGAAGGGGAGAGGATGAGAAGGCAAAGAGAAACAAGGCCTTCGAAAGGAAGCATGGCTGCTAATCTGATTTGAAACAGCAATAGCAATAACAATTCTGGTGGAATTGTTGTGATTGAGAGGGAACCACCAAGGGCCCCCTGCGTTCAAGCTAAGCTGACTTGCAGCAGGGAGTTCCGCAGTTCCTGCAGGTCCGGATTAACACCTTTTTGCGCCCTAGGCCACAACTTTGGAATTACGCCCCCTTTAAGACAACCTCTACCGCCCGCCCCCCGCCCCATCCTTTCATCTGCTCATCCCCCTTAGGGCCCCGCATCCATCTCTCCCGGTGTGGCCCCACGAGGTCCGCCACAGGAGTTTCCCTCTCGGCAGGCACTATGGATGCAGGCATGGGGGGAGGAGCCTCCTCTCCGATGCTGGGGCTTGAGGCACTTGGCTCCTACCTGGTATCGGGGATTGCGCATGCGTTGTAGTCAGCAGTTGCACCGATGCCGCACTCAGGGGCGGTCTAAGGTAATTTTAAATGGTAAGCGAACATTATTTTGGTGCACCCCCAAACATTATTCCCCCCCTCCGCGCATGCCCAGACGCTCCTGTGCGCAGGCGCAGAAACCTGTAAACACAGCACTCCCTATTCAGCACACGCCCCCCCTCCACACATGCGCAGAAGCTCCTGTGCGCAGGCACAGAAGCCTGTAAACACAGCACTCCCTATTCGGCATGCGTGGCCCCCTCCGCGCATGCCCAGAAGCTCCTGTGCGCAGGCGCAGAAGCCTGTAAACACAGGATCGACGACAGAGGAAGGCCGGGGTAGAGCGCGTTACAGTAATCTAGCCTAGAGATGACCGTGGCTTGGATCACCATGGCCAGGTCGCTCCGGAGAGGTAGGGGCCAGCCTCCTTGCCTGGCGGAGGTGGAAAAAGCAGCCTTGCTGACCGCGGAGACCTGGGCCTCCATGGTCAGCTGGGAGTCCAGGTGGACCCCAGGCTCTTCACAGACGGCGCTGGGCACAGCGCCGCACCGTCCAGGGTCGGAAGCTGGGCACCCACCCCGCCCGGGCGACCCAGCCACAAGATCTCCGTCTTCGCCGGATTCACCCTCAACCTACTGGCTCGCAGCCATCCAGTGACGGCTTCGAGGCAGCGCTGGAAATTATCAGGGATGGATTCCGGCCTGCCCTCCATCCTCAGAATGAGCTGGGTGTCGTCAGCGTACTGGTGACAGACCAGCCCATAACTCCGCACCAGCTGTGCAAGCGGCTGCATGTAGATGTTAAATAATAGAGGGGAGAGAATGGTCCCCTGGGGAACCCCACAGACTAAAGGAGAGCCCCCGGAGATCACCTCGCCCCTCCTCACACGCTGAGACCGCTGGTGGAGGAAGGAGGTCAGCCATTTAAGGACAGTCCCCCTCACTCCAGCCACGGCCAGGCGGTGGATCAATAGATTGTGGTTTGTAACAGCCTCTTAACAGGGCACAATGTAAGCTGTCCCGAGTCCCTTTTTGGGGGTTGAGAAGGGACGGGATAGAAATGCGGTAAATAAATAACAACGCCAACATATCTGTTCTGAAACAGCCATTTTTCCAAGCCTTTATACCAGTGTTTCCCAACCAGTGTGGCGTGAGCGATCCTCAGGTGTGCCGTGGAAAATGGGAACCTCCAAGACCCTTCCTTCCCCCTCCTGCCGAACACTCTTTCTTCTCCACTCGGGCTCCCTTCTTCCCAGTCTTGCTCTGCTCGCTTTGCCTCGCTTTGCTCTGTGGTGAGTCTGCGCAGTAGCGCCCGCACGGGCCACGTCTCCCTCCCTCCCCCCTCCCCTCCTGAACATGCTCACGCTGCCCCCTCGGATCAAAATGGCGGCAGAAGCGGCAGTGTAGGAGAAAAAGTCAGTGTTGGGCAGGAGAGGGAATGAAGGGCGCGAAGGGGAAGGGGGAGGAAGAGGTCTCTGTCGAAAGCTCAACATGCCCTAATATGAACTCAGATGGAGTTTGGGGAAAATAGACCTTGACATTTGGGATTTATAGTTAACACACAATCAAAGAGCATCCTGAACTCTTGCAACAATGGAATTGAACCAAACTTGGCATATTGAGCTCTCATTACCAACAGAAAGTACTGAAAGGGTTTGCTTGGGAATTGACATTGAGTGTGGAAGTTGTAGTTCACCTACACCCAGAGAGCACTGTCAGAACTCGAGGTTCTTAGCCTGAGTGAGGCTAAGGGAACTCCGAGTTTGACATGAGTAAGTCTGTGGGGAGTTCCCGGGGATGACGTAATCGCCCGGGAGGGTGCCGAGTCATGGGAAGTGACGTGGCTCTGTGGGACATTATGCTGAGTCAGCGGAAGATGATGCGAGGCTGACCTGATATGACTTTGGGGACACTATGGGCATCACTGGGTGTCGCTGAGTCATGGGGAAATGATGAAACCCTGACCGGACATTGCGGGCGACGGGAAGGAGGGGTTGTTTGTATATAAGGTGGGGCGGGGTGAAGTGAAAGTGCTTTTGCTTTAGAAGTACTGAACCTCTAATAAAACCCGGTGGATTGACCAGAAGACTCTGCGTGATTCTTGGGTGCGTTGGAGTGGCCTTACAGAGCACTGTGGACTCAAACAATGTGATGTTATGTTGTGGTTTGTTTTCTATCCAGAATCACAATGTTGGAAGGTCCCTAAAACTTTAAGGTCCCTAAAACAGGCATGGGCACACTTGGACCTTCCAGGTGTTTTGGACTCCAACTCCCACCATTCCTAGCAGCCTCGGGCCCTTTTCCTTTTCCCCCCTCAGCCACTTAAGCAGGAAAGGGCCTCAGGCTGTTAGGAATGGTGGGAGTTGGAGTCCAAAGCACCCAGAGGGCCCAAGTTTTCCCATGCCTGTTTTAGGGACCTTAAAGTGGTGAGCCTCCTTCCAACATTGTGATTCTGGATAGAAAACAAACAACATAACATCACATTGTTTGAGTCCACAGTGCTCTCTGGGTGTCAGGATGCTCTTTGATAGTGTGTCAACTATAAATCCCAAATGTCAAGGTCTATTTTCCCCAAACTCCATCTGAGTTCATATTAGGGCATGTTGAGTATTCATGCCAAGTTTGGTCCTGATCCAACTTTGTTTGAGTCCACAGTGCTCTTTGGATATAGGTGAGCTACAACTCCAAAACCCAAGATCAATGCCCACCAAACTCTTATAGTATTTTCTCTTGGTTGTGGGAGTTCTGTGAGGGAAGTTTGTGTTTTTCTGTCATTCCTGCCAGGATATCTATGTTGTGTTCATCGAAACAGGCCCAGGTTTCACACTGAGTGTAGAAATACATTTAAAAAACATATTATTTATTTATTTTATTTATTTATTTGTTCCATCTTGTATTCCGCCCCTCCCTGCAGGCTCGGGGCGGATAACATCATAAAATTCGGCAGGCATGTACATCCATGTCGCCATACAATAAAATGCAACATAAAACATACAATAAAACAAAATACAATAGGTCCCGAGATTAAAATTATGTGCATGCCATGGCATTCCCTGAACCAGGGTGCTGATTAGGAAGATGAGTACATTCGGCTTACTCGCCTAGCCGAAGGCCAGTCTGAACAGGGCGGTCTTACAAGCCCTGCAGCTCGGACGTCATCCGGGAGAGAGTTCCAGAGTACCGGAGCCGCCACAGAGAAAGCCCTTTGCCTGGTAGCAGACAGGTGACAGGCGCGGACCGATGGAATCAGGAGCAAATTCGACTCCTCAGAACGTAGTGATCTCGGGGGAATGTATGGGGCAAGGCGGTCCTCAGGCACGCAGGCCCTAGGCCGTGTAGAGCCTTAAAGGTTAACACCAACACCTTGAAGGCAATTCGGTACTCAATAGGCAGCCAGTGCAGCTGCCGGAGGATGGGCGTGATGTGCTCCCTTACCGACGTTCCCGCCAGCAAGCGAGCAGCGGCATTCTGCACTAGCTTGAGTTTTCGAACTGTCGCCAAGGGAAGGCCAACGTAGAGGGCGTTACAGTAGTCTAATCTCGAGATGACCGTCGCTTGGATCACCGTGGCCAGGTCGTCCCTGGAAAGGTAGGGTGCCAGTCGCCTAGCCTGTCGTAGGTGGAAAAATGACGCCCTGCTGGCCGCGGAGACCTGGGTCTCCATGGTCAGCAGGGGTCCAGGTGGACACCTAGGCTCTTAACAACAGGCGACGGGCTAAGCCGTTCGCCGTCCAGGGTAGGCAACCGGCACTCATCCCGCCCAGGTCGACCAGGCCACAAGATCTCCGTCTTCGACGGGTTCACCTTCAGCCGGCTAGCCCGCAGCCAACCAGTCACGGCCTCTAGGCACTGATGGAAACAATCGGGTACGGAGTCCGGCCTGCCGTCCATTCTCAGCAGAAGCTGGGTGTCATCAGCGTACTGATAACACTCCAGACCAAAGTCGCGGGCCAGCTGGGCCAAGGGGCACATGTACACGTTAAATAATAAGGGGGAGAGGATGGCCCCCTGGGGGACCCCACAGTCAAGTGGGAATCTCCCAGAGACCTCCCCGCCCCCCTCCACACGTTGTCCCCGGTCCCGGAGGAAGGAGGCCACCCATTTAAGGGCGGTCCCCCCGACCCCGGAGCCGGCTAAACAGTGGGTTAACTATATTAACTATATGTATGACTGTGTTAGAGCAGGGTTGTCCAACTTCTACGGGCCCAGGGGCCTGAATTCCGGTCACGGATGACCTGGGGGGCTGAAGGGTCTGCCCCCGCCCCCGGCTCCGCCCCCACCCCGCCCCTCCCCCGGCTCCAATTTACTTACAATTCATAAGAGGCATCTATACAATCAAATATAATCTTTTACTAAGGGGAAATGCAGGGAGGGAATACATAAGGGGCATCCGTACACAATTACATAATAATAACATAAAGGTTAGCCTACCTTCCCAAACGCGCAGGATCCAGGAGTAGCCGGACCACGAGCAGAGGCGACGACCGACCGAGGCAGCAGCCGAGAAGGTCCAAATCGCGTCTGCGTGGGCCGCAGGGATTAAGTAGCCGAGATTTCGGCAACAGGAGTATCGCGAGACTACGGAAGCCACACGGGATTTCGCTCTCAACGCAGGCGTGATCTCGCATTGAGAGCGAAATCCCGTGTGGCTTCTGTAGTCTCGCGATAGTTGCTACGGAACCCGGAAGTGGGTAATTTTTAAAAATATTATTATTTAATTTTTTATTATTAAAAAGCTTAGGGGGCCGCAGGGAAGGGGCTGGGGGGCCTTATACGGGCCCCGGGCCGCCAGTTGGACAGCCCTGTGTTAGAGTGCCGTTTTGTGTCATTTTGGTCGGTGGTGTGCCCCAGGATTTTGCAAATGTAAAAAGTGTACAGGTAGAGCCAGAAATGTGAAATTCAAAATAGATTACCCAGGAATGCGAGGGTCATCTCCTAACGAGCGGTCTCCCAGGAAGGCCCACGTCAAGAGCACTTACCTTAGTGGGATGGGAACTGGTCTATTCCTCTGGACCACGTCCAGACCACCGAAAAGAAAACAAGGGAGAGTCGAGCCAGGGCTTTGCCAAGAGGTATCTCGCTCACGCTCAAGTGGTGGACGGAGCGTCGATACCACTGGCAAAGAAGGATAGGCATTGGCATGGGGCCCCCGTTTCAGACAACGGGAGGAGAGGAGGCACGGTTCCAGCTGAGGTCAGCATTCGGTCGGAAGTGGGGGGGTGCCCGTGTCTGCAAACACATTCGCAAATAGCTTTGCTGGTGATTGTTGCAAGAGTTCAGGATGTTCGGGATGCTCTTTGATTGTGTGTTAACTATAAATCCCAGAAACTGTAACTCCCAAATGTCAAGGTCTATTTTCATCGCCAACCCAAGGACCCCACGGCAGCAATATTCGCGTACTGGAGAAAGAAGAGAGGAAGCAAGAAACGTCTAAAATTCTCCCAAAGAGCCCTTTACCGTCGAATGGACAATATCCACAATGACTCCGATGTTTCAGATTTAGGATTATTCAGGTTTTTTAGAGCCTCTATTCCTTTCCTTTTGATGGGAACCCGTGTGGTCTAGTGCAGGGCTGCCCAACAGACGGCCCGCGGGCCGTACATGGCCCCCGAGCCCCTGCTCGCGGCCCTCCTCTCCTCCGTAAAAAAAATTCCCCCAAAAAATTCCCGAAAAAAATTCAAAAAAAAATTCCCGAAAAAAATTCAAAAAAATTCCCCAAAAAAATTCAAAAAAAGGTGCGCATGCGCGCATTTTTCGCCTGCTTCTGACGCTGGCGTGACGCTTTGGGAGGGAGGGCGGAGCCATGGGGAGCCCCCAGTGGCTCCTCCCTCTCTCCCAAAGCGTTACGCCAGCCGAGGAAGCTGGCGAAATCGCCGGCTTCCGCGGCTGCCGTGACGCCTTGGAAGGGAGGGGGGTCCCCCGCGGCACCTCCCTCTCTCCCTAAGCGTCACAGCAGCTGCGGAAGCCGGCGAAATCGCCGGCTTCCGCGGCTGCCGTGATGCCTTGGAAGGGAGGGGTGGTCTCCCGCAGCGCCTCCCTCTCTCCCAAAGTGTCATGGCAGCCACGGAAGCCGGCAAAATCGCTGGTTTCCGCGGCTGTCGTGATGCCTTAGAAGGGAGGGGTGGTCCCCCGCGGCGCCTCCCTCTCTCCCAAAGCGTTACGGCAGCCACTGAAGCTGGCAAAATCACTGGCTTCCATGGCTGCCGTGATGCCTTAGAAGGGAGGGGGTCCCCGCGGCGCCTCCCTCTCTCCCAAAGCGTCACGGCAGCCGCGGAAGCTGGCAAAATCACTGGCTTCCACGGCTGCCGTGATGCCTTAGAAGGGAGGGGGGTCCCCCGCGGCGCCTCCCTCTCTCCCAAAGCGTCACGGCAGCCACTGAAGCTGGCAAAATCACTGGCTTCCACGGCTGCCGTGATGCCTTAGAAGGGAGGGGGGTCCACCGCGACGCCTCCCTCTCTCCCAAAGCGTCACGGCAGCTGCTGAAGTCGGTGAAATCGCTTTGGGGCACTTTGTTCTGATGATTTGGGAGAGGGGGCGGAGCCGTGGAAGGCTCCCCGCGGCGTCTCCCTCTCTCCCAAAGTGTCAGAACAACTGGTCTAACACTTTGGGAGAGGGGGCGGAGCTGCATGGCCGGGGGCGTGGCTGGGGCGTGGCCGGGCGTGGCTGGGGCATGGCCGGGGCGTGGCCGAGTGGCCCCCCAGGTGATCACTCACCAGAAGTCCGGCCCTTGAGCCGGCAGAAGTTGGACTGCCCTGGTCTAGTGAAATGAACATTAGAATACAACTCTGGAGACCAGAGCTAAAATCCCTAATGTGATCCTGAGATGTTTGTTTGTTTACAGCTGTGGTTCCCAAAGTGGGCGGTACCAGTCTCAGTAGAATTTGTGGGGCATCATCTAGGAAAAATATGGCACCAAAATGGAGGCGATTCGTTGACCCGTGGATACAGGGGCCCGATGGGTTTCAGTATCCGCGGTTCAAAGGAACGTAGCTTCAGCCTCCCTGGGATGCTGTAAGACCATGGTTCCCAAAGTGGGTGGTACCACCCCCTAGTGGGCAGTGAGGTGATCCAAGGGGGCGGTGGGAGGCTCAGGAGAATTTGGGTGGCACTGAAGCCCTGTAAAGGGGCGGTGGCAATATTCCAACTCGCAAGCGCATGAGTGTGCACCTGCCAGTTGGAAACCCAGTGCAGGCGCTGCCTGGAAACTGCAGTGCACCCCGCCTTCCTCTCCTCAACTCCGCCCATGGTGCAGTCTTGTATTGCCCCTTCCAATCCAACGGGTCCCTTGGAAGGAAGGGGCGATGTGGGACTGCGCTGTGGGTGGAGTTGAGGAGAGGAAGGGTGTGTGTGTGCGCTGTGGTTTCCAGGCAGCGCCTGCCCAGGGATTCCAACTGGCAGGCTGAGACAGTTACACGCTTGCGAGTGTGTGCCTGCCAGCTGGTCCAGCGAAGAAGCAAAGCCTCCGCGTCTGCAAATGCCCCCTCAGTCGCTGCGACGTTTGCAGGCGCCTCCTAGGAGATGGCCGTGGCATGAAGGAAAATGCAAGCAGCTCCCAATGTGCCCAAACGTAAACACTGGTGGAGTTTTCGGGGAAATAGACCTTGACACTTGGGAGATGTAGTTGCTGGGATTTATAGTTCACCTACAATCAAAGAGCATTCTGAACCCCACCAACGATGGAAAATAATGTTTTTGGCGACCCTTCTGACACCGCCCCCCCCCGTGACCCCCCTCCCTGAGATCCTGACCCCCAGGTTGAGAAACACGGCATTAGATCTTATCCCTGTGCCCTGCCCGTGACTCCCCTCCCCAAGATCCTGACCCCCAGGTTGAGAAACATGGCATTAGACCTTACCCCTGTGACACCCCCCCCCCGTGACTCCCCTACCCGAGATCCTGACCCTCAGGTTGAGAAACACGGCATTAGATCTTACCCCTGTGACCCCCTGTGACTCCCCCCCCGAGATCCTGACCCCCAGGTTGAGAAACACGGCATTAGATCTTACCCCTGCGGACCCCCCTGTGACTCCCCTCCTGAGATCCTGACCCCCAGGTTTAGAAACACGGCATTAGATCTTACCCCTGCGGACCCCCCCCCCCTGTGACTCCCCTCCTTGAGATCCTGACCCCCAGGTTGAGAAACACGGCATTAGATCTTACCCCTGTGGACCCCCGTGACTCCCCTTCCCGAGATCCTGACCCCCAGGTTGAGAAGCACAACATTAGATCTTACCCCTGTGACCTCCCTCCCCTCCCCTCGTGATTCCCCTCCCCGAGATCCTGACTCCCAGGTTGAGAAACATGGCATTAGATCTTACCCCTGTGCCTCCCCCCATGACTCCCCTCCCCAAGATCCTGACCCCCAGGTTGAGAAACACGGCATTAGATCTTACCCCTGTGACACCCCCCCCGTGACTCCCCTCCCCAAGATCCTGACCCCCAGGTTTAGAAACACGACATTAGACCTTACCCCTGTGACACCACCCCCCCGTGACTCCCTTCCCCGAGATCCTGACCCCCGGGTTGAGAAACATGGCATTAGACCTTACCACTGTGACCCCCCCCGGGTGACCGCCCCTCCCTGAAATCTTGACCCCCAGGTTGAGAAACACGGCATTAGATCATACATGCTATAAAATATAGGAAGGACATGTCTGTTAGATGCAGAGAGCCCCAAATCCAGGAACGTGCATGTTTATGTAAAGTTGTGAATTATTTCAAATTGAGACGGATACAATGGACCAGAGTTTGGAAAAGTTGCCTACTTCTGGGTTTCGGAGGAAGTCTCGCGAGACTACACCAGCCACGCGGGATTTCGATATCAACGCAGGCATGATCTCGCGTTGAGATCGAAATCCCGTGTGTAGTTGGCGTAGTCTCGCGAGACTATGCCAGCTACACACGGGATTTCGATCTCAACGCGAGATCACGGCTGCGGTGATATCGAAATCCCGCGTGGCTGGCGTAGTCTCGCGAGACTCCTTCTGTTGCCGGAATCTTGGCAACTGAAGCCCTGCGGCCCACACAGACACGATTTGGACCTTCTTCGGCTCCTGCCTCGGTCGGTCGTCGCCTCTCTCGTGGTCCGGCTACTCCTGGATCCGTTTGGGAAGGTAGGCTGAAGCAGGGGGCTCCCTTTATGTTAATAGTAATATATTTAATTGTATATTTTGTTATTAGTAATATATTTAATTGTACATTTTGCCCCTTATGTATTCCATCCATCCATCTCCCATTGATGTTGACATTACTGCCCTTGTAAAGCAGGCTGATAGGCCTCAGTGTTCCCATTAAAATTATTTTGTAATCATTCTGTTCCATTGTTTTATTTATTTTATAATTAATAATGCAACTAGTAATTTGTGGGCGGAGCCGGGGGCGGGGAGGGGGCGGAGCTGGGGGCTTGGCCCCCCAGGTGATCAGTGACTGGAATTCCGGCCACAGGTCCGGTAGAAGTTGGACAGCCCTGGTCCATGATATGTGGTAGGCATGAGAAAAAAGTTATGAAAATGAAAAGAAATCGGAAGGGATTCGTATGTATGGGACTTTCAAGTTTATACGCATCGCAGTGGCAATCCCGGAAGTGGACTTTCTTTTCCGCACCCCCTGGGCCCAAATTTTCGTTAGATTAATAAATATTTCGGATGCCCACCCAACAGGAAAATTTCCCCCTCCAAAATAGCTTTGCAGACATAACTCACAGTCAAATCGGGGCCTTTCCATGCTTGGAGCCTAATTAGAGTGAAAGGCCTACCTCCAGGAAGTGAAAAAGGAGCCGGAAACGATAGAGAGATCCAGATCGGGACTCCTAGAGGGGATCCCTCAGGAGGACTGAGGAAAAAAGCGGTTTAAACACCCAGGAAGGGGGTTTAGATAGAAGGAAAGAGCAGAAGGACATAAGAACTGCTGAGAGAAGGGCAGCAGGAGTGAAAAGAGCACGGAGAGGAGAAGGAAGAGTTCAGAATCAAGAAAAGCCATAGAGTTCAAACGGAGATTCCTAGAGTGCTATGGTAAAACTGAATGGGGAAAAGCTGGAGTGAGGAGAACTCTACAGATTAGCAAGGCCTGCACCAGAGGTGGGCATTGGCAACTATTTTATTTAATAATATTAATAATAATATATTAATGCATTATATGTCCCTGCAAAGAAACCCTGTCCTTTTATAATATCAATAATAATATTAATAATAATAATATATTAATGCATTACATCTCCCTGCAAGGAAACCAAGGGAAATGTTGCCCCTTGATTTGCCTGTGCTTAAAACAGTGTCAGTCCTGTTTCCCTGCTTTGCCTACTTTAGAACTACTAACAAATTTCATTAGTAATTACGTTACATTTTAGAAATTTTTGGAATTTTTTTTGTAAGTCTTTCTATTACTAATCAAAAAAAATCCCCCCCCCCCATTAGATTTTTGATTCCCTATTTTTGGGTTCTAAACCATGCCTAATATGTGGTTTCTATTGCATGGCAGAGAGCCATGGAAACGTATGGCATCTTTGGCTCCTGTCCTTTATTTACAGTTTTGAGAAGCCTGTGGCATAACAGCCGGCCGGCCTGAGGCCATTCTCCTCCGAGTCCATATCTGACATTTTGTGTGTATTGATTCTCCTCCTCAAATGTTCTTTTGCAGACAGAGCGAGCGATCGCAAGCGCCGCACCTGAGCGAGCATTCGGCTCTAAAAATAGAACATACTTCCTATCCGCCACTGAAGATGCTCGCATCAATCACGGCAGCTCACTCAGCATGAATTGGATCACACGCTCTTGGAGACGGAGGCCTTGGCTCTGACGGCATCATCCATCGCGTTCCTGTGACCTTTCTGACATTGTTGGATCGCACCCCCAGAACCCCTCGGCTCCAGCCTGATGGTTGGAAGGGACATCCCCATCTCAAAGCCACCCCCACCATGGCTCTGGGGTCAATCTTGGGGAGGGGTGTGTGTGTGGAGACATCACTCTCTTGAGTCCTGACTCCCTCACTTGCAGTGGCTGCTCTCCAGAGTTGGGGAACTTTTACTATCCCTACTAGTGATGGCGTACAACCAAGGGCCCTCTCAGGCCCGGATTACCCATAAAGCCAACCCTAGGGGCACAAGCCGGGGGGGGGCGCAGATCACAGATCCCCAGGGGCGGCCCCAGCGATTCCGCCACCTACGCGGTCGCGTAGAGCATCATCGGCTGGGAGGGGAACCACCGGCTGGGAGGGGCGCCGCCGCGCCGACTCCGCGCCCCCACCGCCGCGGCACTGCCCTGCACCGCCGTTCGCGCGTGCGCAGAAGCACCTACAGCCGCTATAGCGCCTGTAGACGTTTCTGTGCACGCACGAACGTCCGTGCACGCGCACTCCCTCCCAAGCGTGCGTGCCACTTTGGACCCAATGCGCATGCGTAAAACCTGCACTGCACGCAGGCGCGCTGGCTCCAAAGCGGCAGGCGCGCTTGGGAGCGAGTGCGCGCGCGGACGTTCGCGCGGGCACAGAAATGTCTACAGGCGCTATAGCGGCTGTAGGTGCTTCTGCGCGTGCGCGGACAGCGGCGCAGGGAGGCACGCGCAGAAAGGTGTGCCGCGGAGGTGTGCCGTGGCCGATGAAAAAAATGATTTAAACACCCAGGAAGGGGGTTTAGATAGAAGGACAGAGTAGAAGGACATAAGAACTGCTGAGAGAAGGGCAGCAGGAGTTAAAAGAGCACGGAGAGGAGAAGGAAAAGTTCAGAAACAAGAAAAGCCATAGAGTTCAAACGGATGTCCTAGACTGCTATGGTAAAACTGAATGGGAAATAGCTGGAGTGAGGAGAACTCTACAGATTAGCAAGGCCTGCACCAGAGGTGGGCATTGGCAACTTTAATTTTATTTAATAATAATTATATAAAGAAACCCTAAATAATATATTAATGCATTATATGTCCCTGCAAAGAAACCCTGTCCTTTTATAATATTAATAATAATATTAATAATAATATATTAATGCATTATATCTCCCTGCAAGGAAACCAAGGGAAATGTTGCCCCTTGATTTGCCTGTGCTTAAAACAGTGTCAGTCCTGTTTCCCTGCTTTGCCTACTTTAGAACTATTAACGAATTTCGTTAGTAATTACGTTACGTTTTAGAAATTTTTGGAATTTTTTTTGTCTTTCTATTACTAATTTAAAAAAATCCCCCCCATTAGATTTTCGATTTCCTATTTTTGGGTTCTAAACCATGCCTGTTATATCGGTGTTATTGACTTTATTTTCATATCCTCCATTGAGGTAGCTTTCAGCAACCGCCCCGTTTGTTTTGCTACAACCTAGGCCATGGCCTAGGGGCGCAAGCCGGGGGGGGGGGCGCAGATCACAGGCCCCTCAAAAAAGTTGAAACAAATAAAAATCGCAACGCGCATGGAACTGAGGAAAGGGGCATTGGAGACCAATGGGGCTGGGCCTGGGCCCTCTCCTGCTTCCAGAATCGTCCTCGAGGTAGAAGAGACCCCGTGGGCCGCCGCCACATTCCTGCAGGAAAGGCCCATCCCGCTCACGGCAAGAAGGGTGCTCTCTTTTTCTAGGGGGCTCTTCCCTTTTGATGGCCGAAACCCATCAGCAGCACTCCTGCCTTGGATGGAGGAAAGTTCTGAGAGTGCCTTGGACCACGAGAAGATCCAACCAGTCCACATGCCAAAAAAGAAAGCCTGGAGATGAGAGGCAAAGAGGAAGTACTTTGGCCACATCATGAGAAGAAAGGAAAGCTTAGAGAAGACTATGATGCTGGCGAAAATGGAAGGAAAAGGAAGAGGGACCAACCAAGGGCAAGATGGATGGATGGAGGAGGGACTGGCTTGACCCTGAAGGGAGGTAATGGCCGACAAGGGTTGCCCACTCAAGACACGGACCTATGACATTTTGGAAGAGTTTTGTAAGTCTCGTAAGTGGCTCCAGGTGTCTTCTCGCGGGTGTCGCTTCTCCCCCACAGCGACAACTTTCTGAAGGGCTCGGACAAGCACTGGCTTCTATTTTGGATTGCAGGCTTAAAGATAGGGCTGACCTATTAAGTCATCGGGGAGGTACCCTGCCCTCCTATGGCATGCCGTTCCCACATTCCAAGGGCCGTAACACGCACAGATGGAAGGGTCCCTGCAAGGAGGCAACTGCAACTTTCGGCAGGGAGAGGGGTCTGGTTTTCTTCCAGGAATACCCATGAATGGGTTGAGTTTCTCTGCAGGCCTCATTGCACAACAGCATGACACTTACCAAATCCTGGGGCACGCCACCAACCAAAACGACACAAAACGACACTCTAACACAGTAATACGTATAGTTAATATGTTTTTAAATGTATTTATACACTCAGTGTGAAACCTGGGCCTGTTTCGATGAACACAACATAGATATACTGGCAGGAACGGATACATATGAAGGTCTTACTCAACAGCTGGGAGTTATAGTTATAGAGGAGGAAGAAAGGGTATTGGAGGTTCCAATTTCCCACGGCACACCTGATGGCGGCTCATGGCACACTAGTGTACCAAGGCACACTGGTTGGGAAACACTGCTCTAAGTACTTCACCATTGGTTATGCTGGCTAGGAAAAGTCACACGATTCTCAACTCTGGAGAGTCATTTCAAAGATGCTGGGGATGTCAGATTATTATTATTATTATTATTAATATTATAAACACAATAAGATGAGTCCACAGCAGACACTCTGCTGGCTGTTGCATTGGATCATACGTCGGACACTTACCAAGTGCCTAGGACTGTGTGATGTATTATTATTATTATCGTTATTATCAGAAACACAACAAGATGAGTCCACAGCAGACGCTCTGCTGGCTGTTGCATTGGATCACACGTCGGACACTTCCCAAGGGCCTAAGACTGTGTGACTTATTATTGTTATTGTTATTGTTATTAGAAACACAACAAGATGTGTCCATAGCACACACTCTGCTGGCTGTTGTATTGGATCATACGTCGGACGCTTCCCAAGTGCCTAGGACTGTGTGATGTATTATTATTATTATTATTATTATTATTAGAAACACAACAAGATGAGTCCACAGCAGACACTCTGCTGGCTGTTGTATTGGATCACACGTTGGACACTTCCCAAGTGCCTAGGACTGTGTGATGTATTATTATTATTATTATTATTATTATTAGAAACACAACAAGATGAGTCCACAGCACACACTCTGCTTGCTGTTGCATTGGATCACACGTTGGACACTTCCCAAGTGCCTAGGACTGTGTGACTTATTATTATTGTTATTGTTATTATTATTAGAAACACAACAAGATGAGTCCATAGCACACACTCTGCTTGCTGTTGCATTGGATCACACGTTGGACACTTCCCAAGTGCCTAGGACTGTGTGATGTATTATTATTATTATTATAATTATTATAAACACAACAAGATGTGTCCACAGCAGACACTCTGCTGGCTGTTGTATTGGATCACACGTCGGACACTTCCCAAGTGCCTAGGACTGTGTGATTTATTATTATTATTATTATTATTATTATTATTATTAGAAACACAACAAGATGAGTCCATAGTACACAGTCTGCTGGCTGTTGTATTGGATCACACGTCGGACACTTCCCAAGTGCCTAGGATTGTGTGATTTATTATTATTATTATTATTAGAAACACAACAAGATGAGTCCATAGTACACAGTCTGCTGGCTGTTGCATTGGATCACACGTTGGACACTTCCCAAGTGTCTAGGACTGTGTGATGTATTATTATTATTATCGTTATTATCAGAAACACAACAAGATGAGTCCACAGCAGACGCTCTGCTGGCTGTTGTATTGGATCACACGTCGGACACTTCCGACGTGTGATCTAGGACTGTGTGATGTATTATTATTATTGTTATTATTATTTGAAACACAACAAGATGAGTCCACAGCAGACACTCTGCTGGCTGTTGTATTGGATCACACGTTGGACACTTCCCAAGTGTCTAGGACTGTGTGATGTATTATTATTATTATTATTATTAGAAACACAACAAGATGAGTCCACAGCAGACACGCTGCTTGCTGTTGCATTGGATCACACGTCGGACACTTCCCAAGTGCCTAGGACTGGGGTCCCAGTGGTGATGGGCACACAGGGTGCAGTGCCTCAAGACCTTGGCATGCACTTAAACACAATCGGCGTGGACAAAATCCCCACCTGCCAGCTGCAAAAGGCCACCCTACTGGGATCTGCATGCCTTATTCGCCGATACATCACACAGTCCTTGGGAAGGGTCTGACGTGTGATCCAAAACAACTACCAGGAGAGTGACCTTGTTTGCTGTGGACTCATCTTGTTGTGCATCAAATAATAATAATAATATTAAATCTTACCCACCTCTCGTCATGCCTCAAGGTGGGTCACAGCAGGCCCGGATTAACACTTTTTTGCGCCCTTGGCCACACTTTGGAGTTACGCCCCCCCCCCCCCACACACACACCACTCAGACCAACACTTGGCTGGCTTTGGCCATGGTGCCTCCGTAGCAGAAGAGAAAGGCGAGTAGGCCCCATCCCGCCTCCTCCAAGGTCCCCATGCATTCCCACCGGCTGGAAAGCTCCACTGTGCTCTCAAGGTCTCCTCGGGAGTCGGGAGGCTTGGGGAGAGCGCAGCGGGTGCAAACTCGCTCCAAAGACGCGCACGCGAGAGAGAGAGCACGAGAGAGCAAGAGAGAGAGAGAGAGCAAGAGAGAGCGCAAGAGAGTGAGTGAGTGAGAGAGCGCACGTGAGAGAGCGCGCGCAAGAGAGTGAGAGAGTGAGCGCACGTGAGAAAGAGAGTGAGAAAGAGAGTGTGGCCGGGAGAGAGGCCGCACGCGCAAGAGAGTGCGTGCGTGAGAGAGAGTGCGAGAGAGAGTGCGCGAGCGAGCGAGAGAGCACGCAAGTGAGAGAGCTTGAGAAAGAGAGAGAGAGCACACGCGCGCGAGAGAGAGCGTGCGAGAGAGAGAGAGCGAGAGAGAGCGAGAGAGAGAGCACGAGCAAGCACAAGCGAGAGAGAGCGCAAGAGAGAGAAAGAGAGAGAGCGCGCGCAAGGGAGAGAGAGCACACGAGAGAGAGAGCGCGAGCAAGAGAGAGAGCGAGAGAGAAAGTGCGAGAGAGAGCGAGAGAAAGAGTGAGAGCGAGAGAGAAAGTGCGAGAGAGAGCGCGAGTAAGAGAGAGAGCGAGAGAGAAAGTGCGAGAGAGAGCGAGAGAAAGAGTGAGAGAGAGCGCGCACAAGAGAGAGCGAGAGAGCGAGAAAGAGCGAGGGAGAGTGCACGCGAGAGAGAGTGAGAAAGAGAGAGAGCACACGTGTGTGAGAGAGAGAGAGCAAGAGAGAGAGAGAGAGAGCACGAGCGAGCACAAGCGAGAGACAGAGCGCAAGAGAGAGAAAGAGAGAGAGCACACATAAGGGAGAGAGAGCGCACGAGAGAGAGAGCACGAGCAAGAGAGAGAGCAAGAGAGAGAGAGAGCAAGAGAGAGCGTGAGCGAGAGAAAGAGTGAGAGCGAGAAAGAGCGAGGGAGAGTGCACGCGAGAGAGAGCGAGAAAGAGAGAGAGCACAGGTGTGAGAGAGAGCGCGAGCAAGAGAGAGAGAGCACGAGCAAGCACAAGCGAGAGACAGAGCGCAAGAGAGAGAAAGAGAGAGAGCGCGCGTAAGGGAGAGAGAGCGCACGAGAGAGAGAGCGCGAGCAAGAGAGAGAGCAAGAGAGAGAGAGCAAGAGAGAGCGTGAGCGAGAGAAAGAGTGAGAGCGAGAGAGTGCGCGCAAGAGAGAGAGCGAGAGAGAGAGAAAGAGCGAGGGAGAGTGCACGTGAGAGAGAGTGAGAAAGACAGAGAGCACACGTGTGTGAGAGAGAGAGAGCAAGAGAGAGAGAGAGCACGAGCGAGCACAAGCGAGAGACAGAGCGCAAGAGAGAGAAAGAGAGAGAGCACACGTAAGGGAGAGAGAGCGCACGAGAGAGAGAGCACGAGCAAGAGAGAGAGCAAGAGAGAGAGAGCAAGAGAGAGCGTGAGCGAGAGAAAGAGTGAGAGCGAGAGAGCACGCGCAAGAGAGAGAGAGCGAGAAAGAGCGAGGGAGAGTGCGCGCACGAGAGAGAGAGAGCGCGAGCAAGAGAGAGAGCAAGAGAGAGCGTGAGCGAGAGAAAGAGTGAGAGCGAGAGAGCACGCGCAAGAGAGAGAGAGCGAGAAAGAGCAAGGGAGAGTGCGCGCACGAGAGAGAGAGAGAGCACACGCGTGAGACAGAGCAGAGACTTTGCCGGGAGAAGGCGCAAGGAGGGACATGAGAAAGGGGGAAAGAGGGGCGAGGACCAGGTTTTTTTGGTCCGTGATCTGCGTCCCCCCCCCCTCGGCTTGCGCCCCTAGGCCATGGCCTCGTTGGCCTTATGGGTAATCCGGGCATGGGTCAAAAACATACAAATACTACAAAAATTCCACAAACACACATATTAACAGTTATAGGGTTTAGCTTCCCATCTCCATGTAGTTGTCGACTGCAGTCCTATTTCGAGCAAGCTCTCGAACGTTCTCCCTGCCTGTGATGTTTACAGGGACTTGGGGGAACACCATTTACAGTAGCCAGCCAGCATTCCTCTTCCCTCCAGTCTGCAACATAGGATTCTGTGGAGGGGGGGGGAGGTTGCTTTATTATTATTTTTTGAAATATTTGGGGGAAGTTCTGTATCAGCTTGCCTAAATCCTTTAACAGCATGATTAATTCTAATCTGTTGCGATTTTGCCGCTTAATTTATGTCTGTTGTATGACTCACTCTTCTAGGAATGCCTCAGAAGCTCTATGTATCCCGTGCAAATGACAGAAAAGTTTGTATATGTTTGTGTGTAGAAGAAGGTGATGGCATTATATATATATCTATTATATAAATGGGTTCACGTCATGTGATGTATACCTCAAACAGAGAAACCTTACAACGCAGAAACACAATACTTGCCAACAGAAATAGGCCTCAAGCAAGGTACGTTTGTAGCAAAGAAACTCCCCCCCCCAAAAAAACATAAAAGGCCCCCAAAACAACGAGTAAAAATAAAACTACATTTCCCAGTATCCTCCGGGGCAGCCAAAGACTCACCCAGCCTCTACATTCTGAACAACATGATTGGCTGCCAATAAGGGCGGATTTGCATAACTGCTGTAACCATAGCAACGCTGGCAAGAGCCATCCAAGGCTAGGATAGAATGCTGAGAGATTTCAGTTGGTGTTTGAGGGTTAAACTGCCAAAATCAAACTCTGAGGGAGCAATTCTCCAGCAAATTCCTACCCACACAACACATCATTTCCAACCCTTACATACTCAGACTTTTTCGCATCTCCTAAATAGGGCACAGCAACGCGTGCCGGGTACAGCTAGTATACACACACACACACACACATATGTATATGTCAGTGTTTGCGGGCAGTGGTGTGGAGGGAGGAATATGTGACAGCGTTTCGATTGGCTACAACTGTGGGATTATTTTCATAAAGGGCTCTGATTGGCCAGCCTCAGAACGCCAACATTCCACGGCCCCAGACAGAGGGGATTGGTTGCCACTGAAATGGTATTTGCATAAAAGACTCAGATTGGCCAACCACATTCCAACATTCTAAGGTGACTCAGAGGGAAAAGGAAAGGCCTCAGGCAG
>JARBWK010000024.1:461752-651752 GCA_030556195.1 Anolis apletophallus
GAACACCCTCATCCCCACATCAGCATAGGAAAATCTGTGCTAAAGTCCATCGAGCAGTTCACCTCCTTGGGAAGCATCATCTCTTCAGTCACCAAGATCGATAAAGAGATAGATCACAGATTATCAAAGGCATAGAGTGCATTCGGAAGGCTTCACAAAAGGGTCTGGAGCAACAAGCACCTGAGGCAAAGCACCAAAATCAGTGTTTACAGAGCTAATGTCTATTCTCCTCTATGGGTCACCTATCGCCAACAACTTCGACTCTTCAGATGCTTCCATCAGCGCTCCGTACAATCCTAAATGTACACTGGACTGACTATGTGACGAATGTTGCTGTCCTTGAGCAAGCAGAGATCACCAGCATTGAGGCCATGCTATTGAGAACGCAGCTGCGCTGGGCAGGGCATGAGGTCTCTAGGATGGAGGACCACCGCCTCCCAAAGATACTACTCTACTGTGGACTCGCCACGGGTCAGCGCAAGAGGGGCGCCCCCCAAAAGGAGATATAAGGACTCCATGAAACAACATCTCAGGCTCGGCCAGATTATTTTAATTCTAATAAATACTCTGGAGAAGCAAGCCTTGACTATTTTATTTAATAATAATAATAATAATACTAATAATATATTAATGCTTTATATCTCCCTGCAAGGAAACCAAGGGAAATGTTGCCCCGTGATTTGCCTGTGCTTAAAACAGAGTCAGACCTGATTCCCTGCTTTTCAGACTTTAGAACCAATTTATAATTTCGTTAGCAATTACATTACATTTTAGAACTTTTTGGAAAATTTTTTGCAAGTCTTTCTATTACTAATTAAAAAAATCCCCCCCCCCCATTTGATTTTAGAATCGCGATTTTTGGGTTCTAAACCAGTTTACCATAGAGTAGTATCTTTGAGAGGCGGTGGTCCTCCATGCTAGAGACCATGTGCCCTGCCCAGCGCATCTGTGTTCTCAATAGCATGGCCTCAATGCTGGTGATCCCTGCTTGCTCAAGGACAGCAACATTCGTCACATAGTTGGTCCAGTGTATATTTAGGATTGTGCAAAGACAACGCTGATGAAAGCGTTCGAGGAATCATAGCTGTTGGCGATAGGTGACCCATGTTCAGACCCATAGAGGAGAATAGACAGTACGATAGCTCTGTACACACTGATTTTGGTGCTTTGCCTCAGGTGCTTGTTGCTCCAGACTCTCTGGTGAAGCCTTCCGAATGCACTCTATGCCTTTGCTAATCTGTGATCAATCTCTTTGTCAATCTTGGCGTCTGAAGAGATGACGCTTCCCTGCTGGACGGACTTAAGCACAGATGTGCCTAAGCTGATGTGGGGATGATGGTGTTCTTCCTGTGGTGCGGGCTGGTAGAGGACTTCCGTTTGCTTCAGGCAGACTTCCAGCCCCAGTGTGAGAAAGTCTTCTGAAACGGAGCAGTTCTGAAGCCTAAAATGTGCATCTCAACTATAGAATGAATGCAGTTCGATACTACTTCTAAATGCCCTGGCTGAATGCTACAGTATGAAGAGTTAACGTTTTTAATTAGGGCAGGGTGGAACTTTCCTTAATTTTGTGCTCAAGTCTGTTCAGCAGTTCACCTCCCTGGGAAGCATCATCTCTTCAGACGCCAAGATTGACAAAGAGATAGATCACAGATTAGCAAAAGGTTAGGGTTAGGGTTAGTGCAGGGCTGTCCAACAGGCGGCCCGCGGGCTGTACACGGCCCGCGAGCCCCTTGCCTGCGGCCCCCTCCTCTCCTCCGTAAAAAAAAAATTCCCGAAAAAAATTCAAAAAAAATCCCGATTTTTTTAAAAAAAAGTGCGCATGCGCGCGGTTTCGCCTGCTTCTGACGCTGGCGTGATGCTTTGGGAGGGAGGGCGGAGCCATGGGGAGCCCCCAGTGGCTCCTCCCTCTCTCCCAAAGCGTCACGGCAGCCGCGAAGCCACTGATATCGCCGGCTTCCGCGGCTGCCGTGACGCCTGGAAGGGAGGGGGTCCCAGCGGCGCCTCCCTCTCTCCCAAAGCATCACGGCAGCCGCGGAAGTCACTGAAATCGCCGGCTTCCACGGCTGCCGGGACGCCTTGGAAGGGAGGGGGATCCCCCGCGGCGCCTCCCTCTCTCCCAAAGCGTCACGGCAGCCGCTGAAGCCGCTGATATCGCCGGCTTCCGCGGCTGCCGTGACGCCTTGGAAGGGAGGGGGGTCCCCCGTGGCGCCTCCCTCTCTCCCAAAGTGTCACGGCAGCCGCTAAAGCCGGCGAAATCGCCGGCTTCCGCGGCTGCCGTGATGCCTTGGAAGGGAAGGGGGGGTCCCCCGCAGCGCCTCCCCCTCTCCCAAAGCGCCACGGCAGCCGCTGAAGCCACTGAAATCGCCGCCTTCTGTGGCTGCCGTGACGCCTGGAAGGGGGTCCCCGGGCGCCTCCCTCTCTCCCAAAGTGTCACGGAAGCCACGGAAGCCGCTGATATCACGGCTTCTGCGGCTGCCGTGACGCCTGGAAGGGGTGGTCCCCCGCGGCGCCTCCCTCTCTCCCAAAGTGTCACGGCAGCCGCGGGAGCCGCTGATATTGCCGGCTTCCGCGGCTGCCGTGATGCCTTGGAAGGGAGGGGGGTCCCCCGCGGCGCCTCCCTCTCTCCCAAAGTATCAGAACAGCTGTTCTGACGCTTTGGGAGAGGGGGCGGAGCTACGTGGCCAGGGGCGTGGCCGGGGTGTGTGGCCGAGTGGCCCCCCAGGTGATCACTCACCAGAAGTCCGGCCCTTGAGCCGGCAGAAGTTAGTGCCGGCCCTGGGTTAGTGCATTCGGAAGGCTTCACAAAAGAGTCTCGAGCAACAAGCACCTGAGACAATAAACACGCTTTAGTCATCAACGCGCTTGTAAAAAGCGTGGGATGAGTCCTTCCTAAGAATCTTCGTTCAAGAAGTAATGCCGAGAGAGATAGAATTGCAGCTGTGGGGGTGTGGCGAATGGGGCAAAAGGAGGGCCTTGCCTTTCGAACCCCCCCCCCCCCAAATATTCTATTAATTCCCCTAATTTCTTGCATTTCAGAAAGTGAAAACTGTTCACACCTAGTAGGAACGCTTAGCGTTCTTATGCTCTTCTTCCCTCGGTGACTCTATTTATAAACGCTCAAATTAGGTTTTAAGTTACAGCAATGCTAGAAATTTGGGGAGTGGGGCAACATTCCATTGGGGAGGGGAGATAACTCTTATAATCTATATATATAAAGGAAGAGTCATCATGGAAAGACCGTCCCAAACAGAGAAACCTTACAACGCAGAGACACCAAACTTGCCAACAGAAATAGGCCTCAGACAAGGTACATTTGTAGCAAAGAAACTTTTCCCCCAAAACCTAAAAGGCCCCCAAAACAACGAGTTTAATAAACCTACATTTCCCAGCATCCTCCGGGGCTGCCAACGACTCTCCCAGCCTCTACATTCTGACAACATGATTGGCTGCCAATAAGGGCGGATTTGCATAACCCCTGTACTGGCCAGCCAACATGAACATTCCAACCCATAATAAACTGTCAGAAGAGGATAAGGCAAAGGGCTGAGGCACAAACACAAACACCCACATCACTTCCCAGACCATGCCCAAAATTGACAGTAAGGCTTCATTAACTTAATTTCCCTGACTAGGCCTCACTTAATGGAATGCTGTTTACTCTCTGAATTGACAGTAAGGCTTCATTAACTTGATTCTCCCGACTAGGCCTCAGCTCATTGGACATTGTGTATGGCCTGAATTTACAGTAACCTACCTTGGCACACAGAGCCCCTATGACCCACGCTACATTCTACTACAGTTTGGAGGAGGGTGGACCATGGATGATGGGAATTGAAGTACCTCCATGGATAATGGGATTTGTAGTACTTCAAAACCCATCATTCCCCACAGAACACTGTGTCCAAGAACCAAGACCGATAAAGACCAAACTTGGCAAACAATGCCCCCCATGACCCACACTGCATCCGACTGCAGATTAGAGGAGGATGCACCATGGATAATCGGATTTCAAGTACCTCCACTCACTTCCAAAGTACCCCACCCACACAAGCATCAACCTCTACATCAACACAGCAGGCGGAAAGACAGAAAACATTGTATATCCACAAGCTCTGCAGAACGCCAGCAACACCACACAACAACAACTCCACAGGAATCCAACATCCCACCCACCAGAACAACCCACAATGACACAGCCAGGGCCCCAACAACACCATAACTAACAACAATTCAAACCCTTACATACTCAGACTTTCTCGCATCTCCTAAATAGGGCACAGCAACGTGTGCCGCGTACAGCTAGTGCAAGAATATAATGACAACCCTGAGTGCCTCAGTATGCTCGAGTGTTCTGTATGGAGGTATGCGCTAGTCAGAGAGCATTGTTGTTGTGGCTTGTCTTCAAATTGTTTCTGAGGATGAATCGACACTGACAAATCAGCCAGAGTATCAAAGCAGATAATCCACATTTTACGATGAGTCTACACCAGTGTTTCCCAACCGCCGTGACGGACCTCCTGCTGTGCTGCGAGAAAAGCTCTCTGGCCCCCCTTCCTTCCCCCCTCCTCCTGCCGAACTCCTGCTGCTTGGGGGAGGAGGAGGAAGGGCCAGAGAGTCATGGCAGAGAGCGGCGCCGGGGACGGGGGCCATGACTCCTGCCCCTCGCTCGCTGAAGCCCCGCCCACTGAAGCCCGTCCACCACTCATGTCCTCCTCCTTCGTACGGCTTCAGCGACCAAGGGGAGGGAGTCATGGTGGAAAGCGGCGCCGGGGATAGGGGCCATGACTCCGTCTCCTTGCTCGCACTGCCCCCTCAAGGCTGGAGAAGCTGTGGGAGAGCTGAAGCCGGGAGGGAGGAGGTGGGGCATGGCACAGCCTGCTTCTGCCCTCCCCTGAAGCTTCAGCTCTCACAGCTTCTCCAGCCTTGAGGGGCAGTGCCAAGCCAGCATTGTGCTGGCTCTGCCACCACTGGCTTGGCACTGCCCCTCAAGGCCGGAGAAGCTGTGGAGAGCAGAAGCCGAGGGAGGGGCGGGGCATGTCGTGGCCTGGCTCTGCCCCGTCCCCTGGCTTCAGCTCTCCCACAGCTTCTCCAGCCTTGAGGGGACAGTGCCAAGCCAGCATTGTGCTGGCTCTGCCACTGCTGTCTTGGCACTGCCCCCTCAAGGCTGGAGAAGCTGTGGGAGAGCAGAAGCCGTGAGAGGGGCGGGGCATGTCATGGCCTGGCTCTGCCCCGTCCCCTGGCTTCAGCTCTCCCACAGCTTCTCCAGCCTTGAGGGACAGTGCCAAGCCAGCATTGTGCTGGCTCTGCCACTGCTGTCTTGGCACTGCCCCTCAAGGCTGGAGAAGCTGTGGGAGAGCAGAAGCCGAGGGAGGGTGGGCATGTCGTGGCCTGGCTCTGCCCCATCCCCTGGCTTCAGCTCTTCCACCGCTTCTCCTGCCTTGAGGGGACAGTGCCCAGCCAGCTTTGTGCTGGCTCTGCCACTGCTGTCTTGGCACTGCCCCCTCAAGACTGGAGAAGCTGGGAGAGTTGAAGCCGGGGGGAGGGGGCAGGGCATGGCACAGCCTGTTTCTGCCCCCCCCAGTTTCAGCTCTCCCACATCTTCTCCAGCCTTGAGGGGACAGGGCCAAGCCAGCATTGTGCTGGCTCTGCCACCACTGGCTTGGCACTGCCCCCTCAAGGCCGGAGAAGCTGTGGGAGAGCAGAGGCCGAGGAAGGGGGCGGGGCATGTCGTGGCCTGGCTCTGCCCCGTCCCCTGGCTTCAGCTCTCCCACAGCTTCTCCAGCCTTGAGGGGACAGTGCCAATCCAGCATTGTGCTGGCTCTGCCACTGCTGTCTTGGCATTGCCCCCTCAAGGCTGGAGAAGCTGTGGGAGAGCTGAAGCCGGGGGGAGGGGGCGGGGCATGTTGTGGCCTGGCTCCGCCCCCTCTCCTGGCTTCAGCTCTCCCACAGCTTCTCCAGCCTTGAGGGGCAGAGCCAAGCCAGCCTTGTGCTGGCTCTGCCACTGCTGTCTTGGCACCGCCCCCTCAAGGCTGGAGAAGCTGTGGGAGAGCTGAAGCCGGGGGGAGGGGGTGGGACATGGCACAGCCTGGCTCTGCCCCTCCCCCCAGTTTCAGCTCTCCCACAGCTTCTCCAGCCTTGAGGGGGCAGTGCTAACCCAGCATTGTGCTGGCTCTGCCACCGCTGGCTTGGCACTGCCCCCTCAAGGCCGGAGAAGCTGTGGGAGAGCAGAAACTGAGGGAGGGGGCGGGGCATGTCGTGGCCTGGCTCCGCCCCCTCCCCTGGCGAAACGGATAGCGCTTCGAAAAAATATTTTGATCCGTCGACCGTAGAAGAGAAAGACACCACCATATTGGATAGATTACAAATATTATTTTGGGAATGCCTGATGTTATTGAATTTGGTTGTCGACTCTCGGACCATCTGTTTTTTGGAATTGGAAATACCTACCTGATTTGGGACTAACAGAAGCATTGCATAGACCCATACTTGAGTAAAAAACTCTGATTTGATGTTGAATACGCAGGCCCGGATCAGGCCCTTTTGGTGCCCTAGGCTAAAGGCTCTGCCCCTGCCCCCGGCTCCTCCCCGACCCCGGCTCCGCCCCTCCCTGCCCCGGCTCCGCCCCCAGCTCCGCCCCCGCCTCCTCACTGGCACGAGGAGGAGGAAGGAAAGCCCCACCCCCGACGCTGATGCGAGGCCTCCCCACAGCTCCTCCCTCCCTCCTAAAGCCACCATGCCGGCCTGAGAAGCGGACGATATCGCCCTTTTCAGGCCAGCATGAGCCATGACGGCTTTAGGAGGGAGGGAGGAGCCGTGGGGAGGCCCCGCATTGGCTCCGGGGGTGGGGCTTTCCTTCCTCCTCCTCGAGGAGGCAAGGGCGTAGCCGGGGGCGGGGTGGAGCTGAGGGTGGGGGCAGAGCCGAGGGGAGCAGAGCAAGGGGGGCGGCCATGGATGGCACTTACACCGCCGCACGCATGCGCCTTTTTTGGGGGATTTGTTTTGGAATTTTTTTTGGAATTTGTTTTGGATTTTGTTTTGGAATTTGTTTTGGAATTTGTTTTGAATTTTTTTTGGAATTTTTTTTGGGAATTTTAAAAAACTTTTTTGGGGGGTCCGGACCTGCTGCCCCCCCCCCAAAGGTGCCGCCCTAGGCCATGGCCTAGGGTGGCCTTATGGGTAATCCGGGCCTGTGAATACGTATATTAAAACTTAAAAACAATACAAATATTTGAGAAATACTACTATTTGACTCTGTTTTTCTTGGCTTTGGAAACCGCCATGCCTGAAAACAGTGTTTCCCAACCTTTTTTGAGCCGCGGCACATTTTTTACATTGACAAAATCCTGGGGCGCATCACCAACCAAAATTGATTGATTGATTGATTGATTTTATTATTTATGAGTCGCCCTCCACGTCAGTGCTCCGGGCGACTTACACACAAAAACACATAAAAGAATTCAATAGTTAAAAGCTAAAAAGAATAAAAGATTAATTAAAATAGTTCCAGTAGCTCAGGCTAAGTCTGGGAGGTGTCCTTAGCCATAAGCCTTTCGGAAGAGCCAGGTCTTCAGTGCGGTCAGGAACTGGGGCATGTCCCGGATAGCTCTCTGATCCGCCGGCATCAAGTTCCAAAGGACAGGGGCCGCGATGGAAAAAGCTCTCCGTCTCGTGGTGTCGAGGCGAGCCTCACTCACACCTGGGATGCGGAGAAGGTCCCTGTTTCCTGAGCGCGACCTTAAATGAGCTGGTTCGGACAAGCGGTCTTTTAAATAAGCTGGGCCGGCACCATGGAGGGCCTTAAAGGTAAGCGACAGGATCTTGTGGATGGCTCTGAGCTCGACTGGCAGCCAGTGCAGGCGCTGCAGAGATGGCGCGATATGGCATCTCAGTGGTGTCCCGGTGAGGAGTCTGGCGGCTGCATTCTGCACCAGCTGGATTTTACGAGTGGTTGACTGCGGCAACCCCACGTACAAGGCATTACAGTAGTCCAGCCGTGATGTCACTGTGGCATGGACCACAGTAGCCAGCGCATCTGATGGAAGGTAAGGTGCCAGTTGACGTGCCTGGCGTAGGTGGAAAAAAAGCTCCCTTACTTGTCGCAGCAACCTGGGCCTCCAGTGAGAGTCTCGAGTCTAGTATCACACCGAGACTCTTCACCGACGGGCCGGGATCAGCGGCTCTCCTCAAAGAGCGGCAGCGGAATGGGTGGCTCTGGGCGTCCCGGCCATAGGATCTCAGTCTTTGATGGATTGATCTTGAGTTTGTATGAGCGGAGCCATCTGGTCACTGCCTCTAGTCCTTGTCTGAAGTTCTCAGGCACCGATGTTACACCTGGCTCAAGCTTCAGCAGAAGCTGGGTGTCATCTGCATATTGGTAGCACCCCAATCCAAAACTTCTGGCTATGCTTGCCAAGGGTTGGACGTAGATGTTAAAAAGCGTTGGTGACAAAATGGCGCCTTGGGGGACTCCACAGTCCAGGGTGGATTTGACACAAAATGTCACAAAATGACACAAAATGACACTCTAACACAGTCATACATATAGTTAATATGTTTGTAAATGTATTTATACACTCAGTGTGAAACCTGGGCCTGTTTCGATGAACACAACGTAGATATCCTGGCAGGAATGGCAGAAAGACACACACGAAGGTCTTGCTCAACAGCTGGGAGTTATAGTTCACCCGCAATCAAAGAGCATTCTGAATTCCACCAATGATGGAATGGAATCAAACTTCCCACACAGAACTCCCATAACCAAGAGAAAATACTATAAGAGTTTGGTGGGCATTGACCTTGAGTTCACCTATATCCAGAGAGCACTGTGGACTCAAACAATGTTGGATCAGGACCAAACTTGGCATGAATACTCAATATGCCCAAATATGAACACAGATGGAGTTTGGAAATAGACCTTGACATTTGGGAGTTACAGTTTCTGGGATTTATAGTTAACACACAATCAAAGAGCATCCTGAACTCTTGCAATAATGAAATTGAAAGGGTATTGGAGGTTCCAATTCCCCACGGCACACCTGATGATCGCTCACGGCACACTAGTGTGCCACGGCACACTGGTTGGGAAACACTGCCCTAAGGGAAAGATTTGCTTGAGCTAAGTTGGAAGCTCTCAACGGGAGGAGTGTTTTGCTTCCTCGGCTTCTGCGCCTTCCTCCTCAACCCTGGCCCCCTCTGCCAAACCCTTAGTTTCTACATCTCTCGCTTGGGCATAAGTGGCAAAAACATGAAGAGAAGTGGTGTTTGCTTTGGGGTTTCCGAGCTCTGCCAGCTCCAAGCCCTCTCCGCCCCATCGTGGTGGTTTCGCAGGAGCAGATCGAAGCAGAACTGGTATCCAAAGCCACATGAAAGGCGTTGGATGCCCTTCGGAGAAGGAACAAACCGTGGGCTGCTTAGATCTTTCCTCTCTCTTTACCCATCCTTCACCCAAACGCCAGCAACGTCTACAGCAATGGCAGCCATTCAGCCCCCTTTAAAAGCTCTGTAGCCCACATGAAATAAGTGGTTTAAATCACACTGACATATTCCTTCAGTCATTTCAGTGAATTGGCTTTTGGAGTCTGCATTTATCTCCTCTTAAGCCTCCTTCTCCTCCTTCACCTTCTGGTTCAAGAAGCCTTTGGGAAAAAATTACACAAGTGGGTAATTATATCGGAGATATATATATATATTAGGCATGGTTTAGAACCCAAAAATGGCGATTCTAAAATCAAATGGGGGGGGGGGGATTTTTTTTATTAGTATATCAAAGACTTACTAAAATTTCTAAAATGTAACTTAAGTACTAACGAAATTTGTTAGTAATTCGTATGCCAGCGCATGCGCATTCCAGATGGTTTTGGCCTACAACTCTCAGAAATCCTAACAGCTGGTAAATTGGCTGGGATTTCTGGGAGTTGTAGGCCAAAACTTGAATAAACCACACTGAATTCTAGATGGGACTCTCCAAATAGGAAGGAGGGAGGGAAGGAGGAGGGAGGGGGTATTCTATTCTTGGAAGCAGCAAAAAAAAAAAGAGGAGCCCCCTCACTCCTCGCTGCCTCTCTCTCACCCCGATCCTGAGGAGCGAGGGCCCAAGTTTGCCCAGGCTGAGAGGAAAAGGAAGAGGCCTGAGGCTGTGAGGAATGTGGGAGTTGAAGTCCAAAACACGTACCTGGAGGGCTGCAGTTGGCCCCTGCGATGGGGCATGGCAGAGCAACGGGGAAAGAGAAGCATCTGAGAGAGCGCAGGGAGAGAGAGGAGGAGAAGCGCGCGCAAGTGTGTGAAGCTGGCCCCTGAGATGGGGCATGGCAGCAGAGCAACGGGGAAGAGGAGGAGGGGGGGGAAAGCATGGAGGACTACACTTTCCAGAATGCATTGCCTACCTAGCAGCAGCGTCACTTCCAGTTCCCAATAGAAATGCGGGAAAAAGAAGAAGCTGAATGAAGGCGGGAAGGAAATGAGGGGGAGAAGACAGGGAGAAGTGAGTAGGTAGTACAATAATTAATTAATTAAGAATTAAGAATTTATTACGATCCTAACGCAAATTGTTGGCCTCAAGGACCGTAAAAGGAAGTCTACTTCCGGGTTCACAGCAGCGATCCGTAAAAGCTCAAAAGTCCCATTACATACGAATCTCTTACGAATCCTTTTAATTTCCGATTCATTTTTCTCATGCCTAATACACACACACACACACACACACACACACACACATATATCCATGATAATTACCCACTTGTGTAATATATCTATTATATAAAGGGGTTCCCGTCATGGAACGACAGTCCCAAACAGAGAAACCTTACAACGCAGAGACACCAAACTTGCCAACAGAAATAGGCCTCAAGCAAGGTAGGTTTGTAGCAAAGAAACTTTCCCACCCAAAACCTGAAAGGCCCCCAAAACAACGAGTAAAAACTACATTTCCCAGCATCCTCCGGGCTGCCAACGACTCTCCCAGCCTCTACATTCTGACAACATGATTGGCTGCCAATAAGGGCGGATTTTCATAACTCCTGTACTGGCCAGCCAACATGAACATTCCAACCCATAATAAACTGTTAGAGGAGGATAAGGCAAAGGGCTGAGGCACAAACACAAACACTCAATTCACTTCCCACAGAAAATTTACACCCCTACAAATCACAGACCACATCCAAAATTGACAGTAAGGCTTCATTAACTTAATTTCCCTGACTAGGCCTCACTTAATGGAATGCTGTTTACGCTCTGAATTGACAGTAAGGCTTCATTAACTTGATTCTCCCGACTAGGCCTCAGCTCATTGGACATTGTGTATGGCCTGAATTGACAGTAAGGCTTCATTAACTTGCTGTTCCTGACTAGGCCTCAGCTCATGGGACATTGTGTATGGCCTGAATTTACAGTAACCTACCTTGCCACACAGAGCCCCTATGACCCACACTACATTCTACTACAGTATGGAGGAGGGTGGACCATGGATTATGGGACTTGAAGTACCTCCATGGATAATGGGATTTGTACTACTTCAAAACCCATCATTCCCCACAGACCATTGTGGCCCAGAACCAAGACCGATAAAGACCAAACATGGCACACAATGCCCCCCATGACCCACACTCCATCCGACTCCACTTCAGAGGAGGATACACCATGGGTAATGGGATTTCAAGTAACTCCACTCACTTCCAAAGTTAACTTTCAAGCATCAACCTCTACATCAACACAGCAGGCGGAAAGACAGAAAACATTGCATATCCACAAGCTATGCAGAACGCCAGCAACACCACACACCAACAACTCCCCAGGACTTCAACATCCCACCCACCAGAACAACCCACAACGACACAGCCAGGGCCCCACAAGACCATAACTAACATCAATTCAAACCCTTACATACTCAGACTTTCTCGCATCTCTAAATAGGGCACAACAACGCCGTGCGGGTACAGCTAGTGTGTGTGTGTGTGTGTACTACTAGCTGTACCCGGCACGCGTTGCTGTGCCCTATTTTGAAGATGCGAGAAAGTCTGAGTATGTAAGGGTTTGAATTGTTGTTAGTTATGGTGTTGTTGGGGCCCTGGCTGTGTCGTTGTGGGTTGTTCTGGTGGGTGGGATGTTGAAGTCCTGTGGAGTTGGTGGTGTGTGGTTGGGATGGTGGTTGGAGAAGAGTGTGTGGTGTTGAGTGCGCAGTTTGTTGTTGTGAGTGTGCAGTGGTAGTGTGGTGTGGATGTACGGTGTGGATGTGGGGTGTGTTAGTTGGTTGTACTGTGCAGGTTTCTGTTTAGCAGTGGTATGTATGCATTGTGTGTGTTGTGTGTGTGTTGTGTAGTGGGTCTGTAGAGGTAGGCATCGCGAGTTGTGTGGCTGCCATGTTGTGGGTGTGGTGTTTGTAAAGTGGAGGATTGGTGGTGTGTGGGTGGGATGGTGCTTGGAGAAGAGTTTGTGGTGTTGAGTGTGTAGTTTGTTGTTGTGAGTGTACAGTGGTAGTGTGGTGTGGATGTACGGTGTGTAGGTGGGGTGTGTTAGTTGGTTGTACTGTGTAGGGTTCTGTTTAGCAGTGGTATGTATGCGTTGTGTGTTTTGTGTGTCTGTTGTGTTGTGGGTCTGTAGAGGTAGGCATCGCGGGTTGTGTGGTTGTCATGTTGTGGGTGTGGTGTTTGTAAAGCACAATCTATCAGAACTACAGTTCCAAACTCTGACTGCCACTAAGAACCTGCTCCCTCCTAGAGCTTGGTCTTGACAGGTTAACCCACAAACACCAACTGACTAAATTCAATTCACTCAGCATTCTAACCTAGCCTTGGCTGGCTCCGCCCACCGTTACTATGGGAACTCAACCTCCCGGCATTTTGTGTGGGCCGATGTCGGCCAATGGGATTCGCTGGCGGCCGCAGAGGACGCTGGGAAATGTAGGGTTTTTTTCATCGTTGTTTTGGGGGCCTTCTAGGTTTTAGGGGGGAAAGTTTTTTTTGCTATAAACCTTCCTTGCCTGAGGCCTATTTTTGTTGCCAAGTTTGGTGTCTCTGCCTTGGATGGTTTCTCTGTCTATGGCAGTCGTTCGATGACGGGTCCTCCTTTATATAGATAGATAGATAGAAGGCATGGTTTAGAACCAAAAAATCGTGATTCTAAAATCAAATGGGGGGATTTTTTTGATTAGTAATAGAAAGACTTACAAAAAAATTTCCAAAAAATTCTAAAATGTAACGTAATTACTAACAAAATTCTAAATTGGTTCTAAAGTCTGAAAAGCAGGGAAACAGGACTGACACTGTTTTAAGCACAGGCAAATCAAGGGGCAACATTTCCCTTGGTTTCCTTGCAGGGAGATATAAAGCATTAATATATTATTATTATTATTATTATTATTATTATTATTAAATAAAATAGTCAAGGCTTGCTTCTCCAGAGCATTTATTAGAATTAAATAATAAATTCTAATAGTAAGAATGTAGTAAGGGTGATAGTGACCTGGAGGGTATGAGGAACGTGCTCTTGGTAAACTAGAACAGGGCTGTCCAACTGGCCTGGGTCGGCTTATATCTTAGCAGGAAAGGGGCCGCCCGCACGGCCCCTTTCCTGCTAAGATATAACCCGACCCAGGCTTGGGTCAGCTTATATCTTAGCGGGGAAAAGGCTGCTGTGCAGGCGGCCCCTTTCCTGCTAAGATATAACCCGACCCAGGCTTGGGTCAGCTTATATCTTAGCGGGGAAAAGGCTGCCGTGCGGGGCGGCCCCTTTCCTGCTAAGATATAACCCGACCAGGCTCAGTTTAAAGCGCTTTTTTCCTGAGTCCTCCAGCCACCCTAGGACTTCCGGTTTTGATCTCTCTATGGTTCTGGCTGGTTTTTCTCTTCCTGGAGGCAAGGCCTTTCAGTTAAAGTAGGCCTCGAGCATGGAAAGGCCCCATCTGACTGTGAATAATGTCTGGGATTTTGGATTTTGGATTTTGGAGGGGGTAATAGGGAGCCTTCCGAAATATTTAGAATTCTAACGAAATTTTGGGCCCAGGGGGTTCGAAAAAGAAAGTCCACTTCCGGGATTGGCCTTGTGATCCGTAAAAACTTGGAAGTTCCATTACATACGAATCACGAATTCTTTTGATTTTCATAACTTTTTTCTCATGCCTAATAGATAGATATCCTTGCAAGTTTGTCCAAGAGAGCTTGTTCCTTTTCCTCCCTTAAACTCTGGAGTTTAACGTCCAGTCTCCATAGTCATCCACATTATCTGCCTTGAACTGGATTATCCGAGTCTACACTGCCATATAATCCAGTTCGAAGCATATAATCTGGATTTTATATGGAAGTGTAGAGGAGCCTCAAAGAGGCTAGGGTAGACAACCTCAGTCAATATGTATTGACTCACAACTCAACAACTGATCCAATTTGAGACTAACCAATGGGATTCCAGCTAATGGTTTCTTCTCTCCTTCCCATCACTTTCACATTCAACAGTTTACGTTCTCACTGAATCCTTTGACATCATTAAATATACCTACAGGTCACTGTTCTCTCCATCAGTCATCTCTGGAAACGGCACGCCAACGTCCTGCCATTGCATCAATTGCAAAGCATGCTTACTTATGCAATGCCTAAGGGTTTTTGTCTCATCAAAGCCCAATTTGGCCCTTGCCCCGTGGGAATAGGTAGTCATCCTCTTTGCCAAGATGACTCAAAGGATGACCTTGATCGTGAACATACCTGGAGGGAACGGAGGAGAGGAAGCACAAGTGACTCACACCTCTTCTGAGGGGCAGCATCCGTCTTAAGCAACCATGACTCACGCATCTTCTCCCCACACATACGGTTCCCTAATGTTGTGGGGTTGTTGTTCATTTTCATCAAGTTGACGTTGACTTGTACCGTATGGATGAGAGACTTCCAAGACTTCCGGTTTGGCAGGTTCAAGGTCTTGGTGACCCCATGGACCAGCCCAGGCCAGATTTTCCTGTTGCCCATGGCCACCTCCATGTCCTTCAAGATTGAGTCAGTCCCTTCGAGGATGACATCTGGTCCTTCCTGGAGGACCGTTCCCAGAAAGTCTTGCTGGGGGACACCTGCTCCACCCCACAGTCTTTGTCTTGTGGGGTCCCGCAAGGCTCAATACTAGGGTTGGTCTCTGCGGTTTAAAAATTATTTAAAATCGGATTAAATTTGTATAAAAAGTTAATTTAATTGTTTTTTGAACCACAAACTCCAACCCGGAAGTGTAATTTCTTTACCGAACCTGGGGGCCGCCAATTTTCTTAATTATTGTAATTAGTTCGGATCTCCCCTCTCAGTTATTCTGAGAGGAATATTTATCTCCTCCAAAATAGCTTTTCAGGGTACTTACAGACATATCACGGCCCTTTGCCTGCTCGGAGGATAATTTCAGTAAAAGGCCTTTCTGGAGGAAGTGAAGAAGCAAACGGAACCATAGAGAAAAAAACGGAGCTCCTAGAGCACCTTGGAGGATTGAAGGGAAAATAGCACAGTAGTCTAACCTCGAGATGACCGTCGCTTAGATTACCGCAGCCAGGTCATCCCTGGATAGGTAGGGGGCCAGTCGCCTAGCCTGTCGCAGATGGAAAAATGATGTTTTGCTAACCATGGAGACTACATGAAGCTACTGGGGGAGATCATCCAGCGATTTGGAGTTGGATGTCATCTGTACACAGATGATGTTCAACACTACTACTCCTTTCCACTTACTCCTAAAGAAGCTGTTCGGATCCTGATCCGGTGCTTGGCAGCTGTGACGGTCTGGATGAGGGCAAACAAATTGGAATTGAATCCAGACAAGACAGAGGTACTTCTGGTCAGTCGCCAGGCCGAACAGGGCATAGGGTTACAGCCTATGTTAGATGGGGTTACACTCCCCCTGAAGACGCAGGTTCGCATAGCTGAGCCTGGATCCCCACGTTTCAGCGGTGACCGCACAATTAAAACTCGTGCGCCAACTGCGACCATACCTCGCGAAGTCTGAGTTGACCATGGTGGTCCACACCTTGGTTACCTCTAGACTGCAATACACTCTATGTGGGGCTACCCTTGAAGACGGCCTGGAAACTTCAACTTGTCCAGCGATCAGCAGCCAGATTAATAACTGGGGCAAGTTACAGGGAGTGGTCAACCCCACTGTTTAAAGAACTGCACTGGCTGCCATTCCGGGAGGAAATGATGAGTGGATTAAATGACTTAATGTTTGTCCAAGTGATGGCAATTACTCCAAGAGTCCTCAAGCTAGCTTTCTGTATTGGCTCAAGTGAAGGAAATAAACATCTTGGACTGGTGTGGATGTTGTCAGTGCTAGAATGTATGACAAAATGAGTTTAAAATGTTTTCTGTTAAATGTGTCTATTTTCTAAGCTGTGTGATATAGTTAGGCCATTATAGAGTTAACTGGAGAAGGAGAGTTCATGTCTGTGACGGAAGCAAAGTTCCCATATGTTCAACCTTTGGAATGTAAACATTTGTAGATAAGGACACGCTTCAGTCGCCATGATTAATGTGCTTTGAGACACAGGCTGTAGGAATGCTCCGGTAAAATGCTTTGCTTTCTTTACAAATAAAAGGACTTTTATAGTTCCAACCTGGCTCTGCATGATTTATCCTTGATAGATGCCAGACCCAGGTAATCCTTAATCCTGAATATGGGGACCATTGATGATATATTGTCTTTGGTTTCGGCCAAGGGAATGAAAACAATGAATGACGCAGATGGGAAACCCAAAACCTCCTGAAGGCAGGATGTCCCCGTTGTGAGGATGTCCCATGGGGCATATCCTTTAGATCAGGGGTGGCCAAGACGGTGATCGCGATCGACCGGGTGATCTTTGGGCCTCATCCGGGTGATCTTCAGACCCTCACCCGGTCAATGCGCGCTCCCGCGCACGCAGGCTCCCAGCGCCGCTTTCCTCTGCCCTGCAGTAGGCGACAGAGGCCCCCCCCCGCGCTCCTCGCTGCCTCTCTTTCGCCTGGATCCATGGATCCGGACAAAAGAGAGGAGAGGGGAGCGCGCGGGGGGCCTCCTCTGTCGCGTATGGCAGGGCGGTGACAGAAAGATGAGGAGGCCCCCACGCGCCTCGCTGCCTCTCTTTCGCCCGATCCATGGATCCGGGCGAAAGAGAGGCGAGGGGAGCGCGTGGGGTTTCCTCCTCTGTCGCCGCCCTGCCATAGGCGACAGAGGAGGAGGAGGCCCCGTGTGCTCTCCTTGCCTCTCTCTCAGCCGGATCCATGGATCCGGGCGAGAGACAGGCGAGGGCAGCGCGACGGGGGCCTCGAGAAGCACCATGGATCGGAGCGCCTCCCCCCCCCCCAAATCCGGTGAGCAACCAAACTAATAAGAAGCCGCCCACGGGTGCACGCGCACGCGCGCGCGGCACGTGATCTTTTCAACTTGGTTGCTCAAAAGTAGCTCGCATGCTGAAAAAGTGTGAGCACCCCTGCTTTAGATGGACCAGCTCTGATGTCTGAAGGCGCGTGCCCAAGGGACATATCCTTCAAATGGGCTTTCTCCGAGGTTTGAAGGGACGTGTCCACTGTTATTGCCCATGCAAGTGTCCTTGTTAAGTCCTTTGTTTAGGGACTTACTAGCCCAGGAAATGAGAGATCCCCTGAGCCTTGGTATGCTGGGGTCACGAAAAGGTGGCATTTCATATTTTCATATAGGAACACAGGGAAGGGGAAAGCATATAGGGAATGCATTCATGTTGGAGGGAAATAGGAACCATATCACCTCATACCAGCCCATCCCACCCACCAGAGCCCGTTGGAATTTATATATCACGAGGGGAGTCCATGAGGTTTGAAAAGAAAAAGTTTCCAAAAAGTTTTTGAAAGTCCTTCAGAAGTGGGGAAAAGTCCCATAAAAATTCAAGAAAGTTCATAAGTGTGGGTCGCAGGGGAATTGCCATGTGGGGCCATGGGAAGAGCCTTAGGTTCCCACATGGGGGAGAGATAGGGGATTGTGGGATCATTCCAGCCTGGTGTCCTTGGTAAAACTATGAATTTCTTGGGTTTGAACTATCTTTTACAGCAGGGGTAGGGAACCTATGGCTCGGGAGCCAGATGTGGCTCTTTTCATGATTGCGCCTGGCTCTCCAGAGCAGCCCGGGCCTCGGTTTCCCAGCATGCACCGGGGAGGAGTGATGCAAATGCACCGCGGTTGCTGCTCTCGGTGGCCTGCGCCCTCCTACCCCCTGCTCTGCTTCCTTCCTTCCTTCCTTCCTTCCTTCCTTCCTTCCTTCCTTCCTTCCTTCCTCCCTCCCTCCCTCCCTCCCTCCCTCCTCCCTCCCTCCCTCCCTCCCTCCCTCCCTCCCTCCCTCCCTCCCCTTCCTTCCTCTTCCTTCCTTTTCCCCTCTCTTTTTCTTTCATTCTTTTTCCTCCCTCCCTCTTTGTTCCTTCCTCTTCTATTCTTTCCTTCTCTCCTTCCTTTTCCATCCCTCTCTCCCCTTCCTCCTTTCCTCCATTCTCCCTCTTCCTTCCTCTTCCTTACTTTCTTTCTCCTCCTTCACCTTTCCCTTCTTCCTTTTCCCTCCCTCTCTCCTTTTCCTTCTTTCCTCCATTCCCTTCCTTCCTTCCCCTTCCTTCCTTCCTTCCTTTCCCTTCACCCTTTCCTTCTCCTTCTCTCCTTCCTTTTCCCTCCCTCTCCCTCCTCTTCCTTCCTTTCTTTCTCCTCCTTCACCCTTCCCTTCTTCCTTTTCCCTCCCTCTCTCCTTTTCCTTCTTTCCTCCATTCCCTTCCTTCCTTCCTTCCCCTTCCTTCCTTCCTTTCCCTTCACCCTTTCCTTCTTCTCTCCTTCCTTTTCCCTCCCTCTCCCCTTCCTCCTTTCCTCCATTCTCCCTCTTCCTTCCTCTTCCTTCCTTTCTTTCTCCTCCTTCACCTTTTCCTTCTTCCTTTTCCCTCCCTCTCTCCTTTTCCTTCTTTCCTCCATTCCCTTCCTTCCTTCCCCTTCCTTCCTTCCTTTTCCCTTCACCCTTTCCTTCTCCTTCTCTCCTTCCTTTTCCCTCCTCTCCCCTTCCTTCTTTCCTACATTCTCCCTCTTCCTTCCTCTTCCTTCCTTTCTTTCTCCTCCTTCACCCTTCCCTTCTTCCTTTTCCCTCCCTCTCTCCTTTTCCTTCTTTCCTCCATTCCCTTCCTTCCTTCCTTCCCCTTCCTTCCTTCCTTTCCCTTCACCCTTTCCTTCTTCTCTCCTTCCTTTTCCCTCCCTCTCCCCTTCCTTCTTTCCTCCATTCTCCCTCTTCCTTCCTCTTCCTTCCTTTCTTTCTCCTCCTTCACCTTTTCCTTCTTCCTTTTCCCTCCCTCTCTCCTTTTCCTTCTTTCCTCCATTCCCTTCCTTCCCCTTCCTTCCTTCCTTTCCCTTCACCCTTTCCTTCTCCTTCTCTCCTTCCTTTTCCCTCCCTCTCCCCTTCCTTCTTTCCTACATTCTCCCTCTTCCTTCCTCTTCCTTCCTTTCTTTCTCCTCCTTCACCCTTCCCTTCTTCCTTTTCCCTCCCTCTCTCCTTTTCCTTCTTTCCTCCATTCCCTTCCTTCCTTCCTTTCCCTTCACCCTTTCCTTCTCTTTCTCTCCTTCCTTTTCCCTCCCTCTCCCCTTCCTTCTTTCCTCCATTCTCCCTCTTCCTTCCTCTTCCTTCCTTTCTTTCTCCTCCTTCACCTTTCCCTTCTTCCTTTTCCCTCCCTCTCTCCTTTTCCTTCTTTCCTCCATTCCCTTCCTTCCTTCCCCTTCCTTCCTTCCTTTCCCTTCACCCTTTCCTTCTCCTTCTCTCCTTCCTTTTCCCTCCCTCTCCCCTTCCTTCTTTCCTCCATTCTCCCTCTTCCTTCCTCTTCCTTCCTTTCTTTCTCCTCCTTCACCCTTCCCTTCTTCCTTTTCCCTCCCTCTCTCCTTTTCCTTCTTTCCTCCATTCCCTTCCTTCCTTCCTTCCCCTTCCCTCCTTCCTTTCCCTTCACCCTTTCCTTCTCCTTCTCTCCTTCCTTTTCCCTCCCTCTCCCCTTCCTTCTTTCCTCCATTCTCCCTCTTCCTTCCTCTTCCTTCCTTCCTTTCTCCTCCTTCACCCTTCCCTTCTTCCTTTTCCCTCCCTCTCTCCTTTTCCTTCTTTCCTCCATTCCCTTCCTTCCTTCCCCTTCCTTCCTTCCTTCCTTTCCCTTCACCCTTTCCTTCTCCTTCTCTCCTTCCTTTTCCCTCCCTCTCCCCTTCCTTCTTTCCTCCATTATCCCTCTTCCTTCCTTTCTCATTCTTCCTTCCTTTCTACCCCTTCACCCTTCTTTCTTTTCCCTCCCTCTCCCCTTCTTTCTTTTCTCCATTCTCCATCCCTCCCTTTCCCTTCCTCTTCTATTCTTTTCCCCCAAGTCTTCCTTTCCTTCTCCTTCCTTTCTTTTCACTTCCCCCTCTCTCCCCTTCTTTCTTTTCTTCTTTTCCCTTCATTATTTTTACTTTTTCTTCTCTCCCTTTCCTTTCTTTTCCCACCCTTTCTTTTTCTCCCCTCCCATTTCCGTCTTTCTTTTCCCCTCCTTGTCTCTCTCCTGCTTTTCTTTTCTTCCTTTTCCATAGTTCGTTCTTCTTTTCTTTCTTCTTCTCCCCTCCCTCCTTTATTTCCTTTGTCTTTCTTTCTTCCTTTCCCCCTTCCTTCCTTCCTTCCTTCCGCCTTCTCTTCCTTCCTTCCTTCCTTCCTTCCGCCTTCTCTTCCTTCCCAGAGTCCTGAGGGTGCCTTTTGCAGAGCCAGGTCTGAAGCGTCCCCTCATTCTGCCGGGGAATCCTTTTCTCATCGTATGGACGTATAGACTCACATTTAGTTGAATTCAGTCTTAAAATATATTATATATATTCTATGGCTCTCACTGAAATACATTTCCAAATATTTTGCTTTCATGGCTCTCTGGGTCAAAAAGGTTCCCGACCCCTGTGTTACAGAGTCCTGGGCTGCAGCCGGGGGGGGGGGGGGTCACCTCCGATATCATATATGGCTATTTTTATGGGGTTTGTTTTGGGTAGTCGTCTTCTCCAATGTGTTTACCCCCATTCCTTCCCCATCTCTAACTCAGAAGACTTCCAAACGCACAAGAGGATAGTACGACATGATTCTACATGCGCCTGTAGAGACAGGATCTGTTCAGATTTGCCCCAGGGGGGGGGGGGGGGGGTGAGTGCTGGCACCGAGAGGGAAGGAAGCGTGTAAAAGCGAAAACATTCGGCAGAATATCAAACATTTCCTCGGAAAGAGATTTATGAGACCGGTGGGAACAAGGAATTCATGTCCTTTGATGCAGGGAGAGAAACGAATGGAGAAGAAAACCCCATTGCCCTCTATGGGGCCTGGAGATAAAACCACGTGGGTGCCTAATTCAGACCTTTTGGTATTGGAGGTGACCCCATCCCCAGGACTCTGTAAAAGATAGTTCAAAACCAAGGAATTCATAGTTCTCCCAAGGACACCAGGCTGGAACGATCCCATAATCCCCTATCTCTCCCCCATGTGGAAACATAAGAACATAAGAACATAAGAAGAGCCATGCTGAATCGGACCTCAGCCCATCTAGTCCAGCATTCTGTGTCACACAGTGGCCCACCAGTTGTACACGGGGATCTCGAGCAGAAGGGAGGGCAGAACCCTGACCTGCTCCCGACCCCCCACAACCAGTACCCAGGGAAATCCTGCCTGCCTCAACCAACTCCGAGGTGGCACTTGAATGTCCTTTTCAGTAACTACCGATTCCCTTGGTATCCATGAATCTGTCCAATCCTGCCTTGAAGCTGTCCAGGCTGACCGCTGTCACAACCTCCTCTGGAAGTGAGTTCCATAACCCAATGACCCTCTGGGTGAAGAAATATTTCCCTTTATTAGTCCTAACTTTCCTACCTTGGAGCTTCAGGGAGTGCCCTCTAGTCCTAGTGTTGGGTGACAGAGAAAATAGTTTTCTCTATTCACCTTTTCTATCCCATGCATGATTTTATACACTTCGATCAAGTCACCTCTTAAACGCCGTCTTTCAAGGCTGAAAAGACCAAGGCGTTGCAACCTGGTTTCATAAGGGAGCCGCTCCATCCCTTGGGTCATTCTTGTTGCCCTTTTCTGTACCTTTTCCAGTTCCGTTATATCCTTCTTGAGGTGCGGTGACCAGAATTGTACACAGTACTCCAGATGTGGCCTCACCATAGATTTGTAGAGAGGCAATACAACATTTGCCGACCTATTTTCGATTCCCTTCCTGATCATGCCAAGCATAGAATTTGCTTTTTCACTGCTGCTGCGCACTGGGTTGACATCTTCATTGAGCTGTCCACCAAAACCCCAAGATCCCTTTCCTGGTTTGTCTCGAAAGCTTTGACCCCATCAATTGGTAGGTGTAGTTGGGGTTCTTTGCCCCGATGTGCATGACTTTACACTTGTTTAGGTTTAAATGCATTTGCCACTTTGTTGCCCATTCACTCAATTTTCGAGAGATCTTTCTGGACCTCTTTACAGTCAGTTTCATTTTTAACTACCCTGAACAGTTTAGTGTCGTCTGCAAACTTTGCTACCTCAGAATTCACTCCTACATCCAGGTCATTAATGAATAAATTAAAAAGTAACGGACCCAAAACTGAACCTTGGGGTACGCCACTTCTCACCTCTTTCCACCCAGAGAAATGTCCGTTTATTACCACCCTTTGTTTCCTGCAGTTTAGCCAGGTTCCAATCCAGGACAAGACCTGTCCCTGAGTCCATGGCTGAAGAGCTTGTTTAGGAGCCTTTGGTGAGGGACTTGGTCAAAAGCCTTTTGAAAGTCAAGGTGAACAATATCGACTGGGTCCCCTTTATCTATGTGTTTATTTACACCCTCAAAGAATTCTATCAAGTTAGTAAGACATGATTTGCCTTTGCAGAAACCATGTTGATTTTCCTTCAGCAATGCCTGTTCTTCTATGTGCTTAGTAATATTTTCTTTAATAATGGTTTCCATCACTTTGCCTGGAACTGAGGTTAAACTGACTGGTCTATAATTTCCTGGATCACCTCTGGATCCATTCTTGAAGATCGGTGTTACATTTGCCTCCCTCCAGTCCTCGGGTACAGTGCCTGATCTCAGAGAAAGGTTATATATCTTAGCTAGAAACAGCAATTTCACACTTGAGTTCCTTAAGAACTCTGGGGTGGATGCCATCTGGCCCTGGTGATTTGTTGACATTTAGTTTAGTAAGGCATGTGAGAACATCCTCCTTGTTTATCTCTATCTGTTTTAATTCTTTTAATTCCCTCCCTGAAAAAACTGACTTAGCTGCAGGCATATGTTGTCTGTCCTCCTGTGTGAAAACGGAGGCAAAGAAGTCATTTAGCCGCTCAGCAATCTCCTTGTCTTCGCTGATTTCCCTGTCTGACCATTGTCGTCAGTGGCCCAACTGCTTTTCTAGTTGGGTTCCTGCTTCTGATGTACTTAAAGAAGTTTTTTTTTAAAAAAAAAATTCTTTGCTATGTGTGCCTCAAAATCTCTCTTGGCTTTCCTGACTGTTGCTTTGCATTTAGTTTGCCAGAGCTTGTGTTCCTTTCTGTTCTCCTCGGTAGGAAGAGCCTTCCATTTCTTAAATGAGTTTTTCTTCTTTCCTAAAGACCTAAGGCTCGTCCCATTGCCCCATATGGCAATGCCCTGTAACTCGTACTTTATGAAATTTATTTATTTACTAGCTGTACCCGGCAGGCGTTGCTGTGCCCTATTTAGGAGATGCGAGAAAGTCTGAGTATGTAAGGGTTGGAATTGATGTGACTTATGGTCTTGGTGGGGTCTTGGTTGTGTCGTTGTGGGTTGTTCTGGTGGGTGGGATGTTGAAGTCCTGTGGAGTTGTCGGTGTGTGGTGTTGCTGGCATTCTGCAGAGCTTGTGGATATACAATGTTTTTTGTCTTACCGTCTGCTGTGTTGATGTAGAGGTTTTGTGGTTTCCCAACTCTGGAGCACGCTACGTAGAGTTGTCCGTGGGAGAAGCATTCTGTGTCAAGGTCTATGCCACAGATTTGTAGTGTTTGTTCCTTAAGCCTTGTTTATGGTGATGGCAAAAGCTAGTGTAGTGCAGTGTCTTTCTGTTCTGGCGTTTGTTCTGCCCTTTTTTGTGTAATGTATGTAGCGTTGCGAGTGTGTCGTCTGATGCTGTTCTTTCTAGGAGGCATGGCTTGTCTTTTGGGTCAGCTTATGCCTGTGTGGAAGGAAGGAATGGCATACAAATGGGTTGAGCAGTAGACGCAAGGTTGTGTTATGTGTGTATTGTGTTGTGTGTAGGTATTACCTTTGTGTTATTCTGGGGGTATGTGTTTGTCAGTGGTGCCTGTGTCCCTGGTGCCCTATTTGTCTCTATCCTAGATCTTGGCCTTGACAGTTTAACCCTCAAACACCAACTGTCTTAACTGAAATCACTCAGCATTCTAATCTAGCCTTGGCTGGCTTTGGCCACCGTTACTATGGTAACTGATGTTGGCCAATGGGTTTTGCTGGTGGCCGCAGAGGATGCTGGGAAGTGTATTTTTTTTGTATCATTGTTTTGGGGGCCTTCTAGGTTTTGGGGGAAAGTTTTTTTGCTAAAAACCTTCCTTGCCTGAGGCCTATTTTTGTTGCCAAATTTGGTGTCTCTGCCTTGAAAGGTTTCTCTGCCTAGGACAGTCGTTCGATGACGACTCTTCCTTTATGTATATATATATATTATTTTGACTTATATACTACCCTTCCCGAAAAGGCTCAGGGAGGTCATGGCAGAGCAGTGAGATCTTGTCTGCAAAGAAGCTCTGGAAAACCTCAGCTGAAGGGGCCAAATTATTACTATTTGGGACAGTAGGGACCGGCGTCAAAGACCGAATGATGCCGAACAATTTTGCTGGGCGTGAGCTAGCAGACTATCAGGGAGGCATAGTGCAATTTTTTCGCCTCTCCGATAGCACACTTATAAGCGTCCTTAAACAGCTTATAAGTTGATCTCACAGCTTCGTCATGATGCTCCCGCCACACGCCCTCTAGCCGTCTCTTCTCCCGCTTCATCGATTGCAGTTCTTCGGTGTACCATGGGGACCGGTTCTTGCGGGTTTGGAGAGGGCATCTAGGGGCAATCTCGTCGAGTGCTGTGGAGAGACCGCTGTTCCATGCCTCCACCTGCTCTTTGATTGAGACGCTCCAATCCCCTCAGAGCATTGAGGAACCTTGTCGGTTCCATAAGTCTCTTCAGGCGAACCCAAATTGTTTCGTCACCCTTACCGGGAGGTGTGGCCAACTCCAACCGGACTTCCAGGACACAGTGGTCCGACCATGGATCCTCAGGTTAGGATCACTTGGATTCCAGCATAGAAGACCAAATCCAGGGCATGTCCAGCCTGATGTGTGGGCCCAGTACTACAGTGTGAGAGTCCTAGGGTCGCCATGGTACTGTAGAGGTCATTCACTGCTCCAGGAAGGGGGGCGTCTTGGCGTGGACTGCCCCTTGAAGTCCCTCCTTCCTCCAGGGTCTGGGGAACCTCAAGGCCCAATCCGGGAGACTCCAGCAGCTTTGGTGCTGTCCACTGGTGGGCCATGCTCTACACCAGGAACAACGTCTATATGCGCCCCCTGGCCCAGCTGGCTCGCGACTTTGGTCTGGAGTGTTATCAGTATGCGGATGACACCCAGCTTCTGCTGAGAATGGACGGCAGGCCGGACTCCGTACCCGATTGTTTCCAACTATGCCTTGAAGCCGTGACTGGTTGGCTGCGTGCTAGCCGGCTGAAGGTGAACCCGTCGAAGACGGAGATCCTGTGGCCTGGTCGGCCTGGCCTGGGTGGGTGCCGGTTGCCTACCCTGGATGGCGAGCGGCTTAACCCATCGCCATCGGTTAAGAGCTTGGGGGTTGTGTTGGACTCCTCGCTGACCATGGAGGCTCAGGTCTCCGTGGTCGGCAGGACGTCTTTCTTTCACCTCCGGCAGGCTAGGCGACTGGCACCCTACCTGTCCAGGGACGACCTGGCCACGGTAATCAAGCGACGGTCATCTCGAGATTAGACTACTGTAATGCCCTCTACGTTGGCCTTCCCTTGTCGACAATCCGGAAACTCAAGCTGGTGCATAACGCCGCTGCTGTCTGCTGGCGGGAACGCCAGTGAGGAGCACATCACACCTATCCTCCGGCAACTGCACTGGCTTCCTATTGAGTACCGGATTGCCTTCAAGGTGTTGGTTTTGACCTTCAAGGCCTTGCACGGCCTAGGGCCTGCGTACCTGGGGACCGCCTTACCCCGTATTCTCCCGAGATCACTGCGTTCAGATGAACAGAATCTGTTGTCAGTGCCATCAATCCGCTCCTGCCATCTATCGACGATTAGACAGAGAACTTTTTCTGTAGTGGTGCCGGTGCTCTGGAACGCCCTCCCGGACAGTACCCGAGCTATCTCAGAACTGGCCCCTTTTCGGAGGGCTTGTAAGACGGCCCTTTTTGGCCTAGCCTTCAATTAGGCACACCGGACTAAGAACTATGTCGCATGTCCTCCCATACCTGTGTGGTGATGTAATGTGTTTTTAATGTGTTTTATGTTTTTATGCTTTTAATGTAGGGCTACATGCCGACATGTGGTGACATGTTGCCCGTTATATTTGTTGTTATCCGCCCCGAGCCTGCTGGGAGGAGCGGAATACAAAAATGAACAATAAATAAATAAATAAATAAACACTAGGTCATTCACTGCTCCAGGAAGGGGGGGGGCGTGTTGGCGTGTATGTTGAAGTCCCCCAAGACCACTAGTCTGGGGAACCTCAAGGCCCAATCCGACACGACCTCCAGCAGCTTTGGTAAGCTGTCCACTGGTGCGTTAGGTGCTCAGTACACCAGGTGCTCAGTACACAAGGCCAGTACATTCGATGCCGGGGATGTTCACTGGAACTTGACCTTTATGGACTTTTCCCTACTTTTGAAGGACTTTCAGGGACTTTTGGGGAACTTTTCCCCTTTCAGACCCCAAGGATTCTCTTTATGATTTACGAACTCCAATAGACTTTGGGGGGTGGGCTGTTATGAGATAACATGATTCCTATTTCCCTTCTATTATGTATGTATTCCCCAATGCTTTCCCCCTAAAAAGGCCAATCTGAGATAGGCAAGTCCGGTTGCAGAAAGCACAGCAGAAAGTCTCCTTGGGTGACGTTGTTTCCTAGATGCGGTTCTTTCTGCATTGTCGTTTCTCTTCGAGACTCGTTCAACGCATCTTCTCGAAAGAGGCCACAGCATTGTGGGTAGTGCGTCTCCATGCCTCCCGATGTGAGGCCAGGGTGGACCGTTGTTGGTGATCAATCTGGCCGAGACTGAGATGTTGTTTCAGTGAGTCCTTGTATCTCTTTTTGGGGGGCCTCTCTTGTGCTGACCCGTGGCGAGTTCACCGTAGAGTAGTATCTTTGGGAGGCGGTGGTCCTCCATCCTAGAGACGTGCCCTGCCCAGCGCAGCTGTGTTCTCAAGAGCATGGCCTCAACGCTGGTGATCCCTGCTTGCTCAAGGACAGCAACATTCGTCACATAGTCGGTCCAGTGTATATTTAGGATTGTGCAAAGACCACGCTGATGATCGCGTTCGAGGAATCATAGCTGTTGGCGATAGGTGACCCATGTTCAGACCCATAGAGGAGAATAGACAGTACGATAGCTCTGTATGCACTGATTTTGGTGCTTTGCCTCAGGTGCTTGTTGCTCCAAACTCTTTTGTGAAGCCTTCTAAATGCAGTCTATGCCTTTGCTAATCTGTGATCTATCTCTTTGTCAATCTTGGCGTCTGAAGAGATGACGCTTCCCAGAGAGGTGAACTGCTGGACGGACTTAAGCACAGATGTGCCTATGCTGATGTGGGGATGATGGTGTTCTTCCTGTGGTGCAGGCTGGTAGAGGACTTACGTTTCCTTCAGGCTGACTTCCAGCCCAAACAGTTCTGCAGCTGTTGCAAAGCAGGATGTGAGGCGCTGCAGGGCTGCTTCTGAATGGGCGACAAGGGCAGCAGCGTCGGCAAAAAGCAGCTCACGGACTAGATAGTATAGAGTCTAAGTGCGAGCCCTCAGGCGGCTTAAGTTGAACAGGCTAACATCAGTACGATAGCATATAAATAACGTTATTTTGGAGGGCCACCACAACATGAGGAAAGTTGAGAGTTGGCCTACAACTCTAGAGACTTGGTTGGAATCTCTTTTTGGCCATGAAAATCCACTGAGTAACCCATAAATATTGTGTCAAAACCTGGAGTGGACTCACCATCCCACTGACATGGAGACCCCAGTTGTTGTCTCCTAATCTTTTCTCTTTTCCAATCTATACACATCCCACTATTTTTGTCTCTCAATACATGCCTCCAACCCTGTTTTCTTTGTCTATAACAGGGCTGTCCAACTGGCGGCCCGCGGGCCATATACGGCCCCCAGCCCTTCCCTACGCCCCCCTAAGCTTTTTAATAAAAAAAATTGAAAAAAAAAATAAATAATAAAAATTTAAAAAAAACCTACTTCCGGGTTCGAGCAAGTATAGCGAGAATACGCAATCCACACGGGATTTCGCTGTCAACGCGAGATCACGGCGGCATTGACAGCGAAATCCCGTGTGGATTGCGTATTCTCACGATACTCTTTGGCTACTCTACTACTGGATCGCTGAGGCCCACAGACGCGATTAGGACCTTCTTCGACTCAGTCGGTCGTCACCTCTCTTGTCGACCGGGTACTCCTGGATCCTGCGCGTTTGGAAAAGGTAGGCCGAAGCAGGGGGGGCTCCTCAGGGGGGGCTCCTCATTTGTGGTTTGTGATTTGTAGCCCCTACAAATCACAAACCAGGCCCAAAATTTACAGTACGGCTTCATTAACTTGATTTCCCTGACTAGGCCTCAGTTAATGGGACATTGTGTATGGCCTGAATTAACAGTAACCAACCTTGGCACACTGAGCCCCTATGACCCATGATTCATTCTACTGCAGTTTGGAGTAAGGAGGACCATGGATGATGGGACTTGAAGTACCATCACAGGTTATGAGATTTGTAGTACTTTCAAACTCTTCATTCCCCCACAGACCAAGGCGGCCCTGAACCACAAGACCAAACTTGGCACACAGTACCCCCATGACCCACACTCCATCCTACTGCAGTTTAGAGGAGGATGGACCATGAAGGATGGGATTTCAAGTACCTCCATTCACTTCCCAAGCCCGCTGCGACCCTCATCCAGTGCATAATCATGACCACACTTGGCACAAAAAGCCCCATGACCCAATGGACGTCCTGATGCAGTTCGGAGGGCGGACCACGGATGATGGGACTTGAAGTACCTCCACTCATTTCACCAGACCATTGCCAACCTCATCCAAACACTGATCAAGACCAAACTTGGCACACAGAGCCCCCATGACTCATTCTACATTCTGGTGCAGTATTGAGGAGGATGGACCACGAATGATGGGACTTGAAGTACCTCCACTCACTTCCCAAGACTGCTGTGACCCTCATTCAATGACTAATGAAGACCAAACTTGGCACACAAAGCCCTCATGACCCACTCTACATCCTGTGCTGTTGGGAGGGGGATGGACCATGGCCAATGGGACTTGCAGTACCTTCACTAACTTCCTGAGACCACTGCAAGCCACATACACATCTAATAGGAACCAACCTTGGCACACAATGCCTTCCTCAAATAACCCGGCACCGCCGGTCCTCAGCTAGTATTAAATAAAAATAAGGGGAGAGGGGAGGATGGAATTAAATATATTTAATATTAAATTAAAATAAGGGAGAGGGCACCGGGAGAGGGCGGCCGGGGGGGGGCAGAGCCGGGCAGGGGCGAAGGCGGGGCGGGGCAGACCCTAGGGCCCCCCAGGTCATCAGTGACCGGAATTCAGGCCCCTGGGCCGGTAGAAGTTGGACAGTCCTGGTCTATAATATTCTCTCTTCCTTCTATTCTTTCAACTCCTGCTTCCCATCTCTCCTGAAACAGAGCCAAGGACAAGTAAACATGCCACCGAAATGTTCCTTCCAACTCCCTACCCTGGCATTATCTGTGTGCTCTTCAGACAGGGCTCTTCTCTGTGCCTTGAGTGCCGTCATTTGAGCTTGGAAACCACTAATTGCAGAGAAGGGAGTTCTCACTTCTTTCATCCCAGGATCTGCAAAGAAAGCGGCGGGAAGAAATGAAAGGGAAAACTTCGGGCACCAAAGTGCTCCGACAGCTTGGTGATGCGGGCTGGCAACGCGCAGAGGCGGGTGCTTTGCCCCTGCAAATTTGCATGTAAGTTACGAGGGTTGAATGAAAAGTAATGCCTCAACCTCCGTAATTCCTCAACAGATGGCAGTCCTGGTATGCGGCAGGGACTGGCTTGTTCAGTAGACTCCCCTCTACAGTTCCATTTTGGCAGAAAGCCTTAACATCGAATGGTTGTGTCGTTAAAGTGTAAAGTATGGAACCCTGCTGTAACGATCTAACTTACAGCCAATTGTGTGATGGAGCTGAATTTGAATTTGGGTCTTAAGTGTGGCAAGAATGTGAGGATTCGAACTCAGGCCTGTGACAGGGCAGAATATACTATCAATGCCGCTACAATATGTATGGATTCTTTTAACTTTTACTTTCTGCCACCATTTAATTTACTGAACTTGGCTACCCTCTAGGAAAGAGGTGTTTCAAGGCTTGGGGGAGAATGAATCACAAGAATAGATGTTTTTATCAAAGAACTATCCAGTTTATTTAAACAGTGTTTCGAGCTTGGAGGTTTCAAGAGTTCAAGAGCTTGGGTGGTTAAAATCTACTCAGAGGTACTTTCTTAAGGTTACAAGATGCTAACTGTGGAGATACAGTCTAACACAAAGCTACTGCACTCCTAAACCAATAACTCAGCAGTTTACACACACTCTGCTGGTCATTAACAGCCACTGCTTCCTTAGCAGTCTATACACCTCCACTACTACCCTTTCGCAGAGAAGAGTCAGGTTTAGAATAAACCCAGAGTCTTTTAAACCACGCTGAAAGCTGGCTAAATAGACTCCCTAATTCTCTCACACACCCTTTTGCGTTTCCCAGAAGCCCCCCTTGGATGGCAGGAAAGTTTCCCGCTGCCTGGCTGGATGGCCAATGGCCAGCTAGCCACTAGGCATGGTTTAGAACCCAAAAATAGCAAATCGAAAATCTAATGGGGGGAGGGGATTTCTTTTATTAGTAATAGGAAGACTTACAAAAAATTTTCCAAAAATTTCTAAAATGTAACTTAATTACTAACGAAATTCGTTAGTAGTTCGTATGCCAGAGCATGCGCATTCCAGATGGTTTTGGCCTAACCTCCAGAAATCCTAACAGCTGGTAAATTGGCTGGGATTTCTGGGAGTTGTAGGCCAAAACTTGAATAAATCACACTGAATTCTAGATGGGACTCTCCAAATAGGAAGGAGGGAGGGAAGGAGGGAGGGAGGGGTATTCTATTCTTGGAAGCAGCAAAAAGAAAACGAGGAGGAGCCCCCTCGCTCCTCACTGCCTCTCTCTCACCCCGATCCTAAGGGAGCGAGGGCCCAAGTTTGCCCAGGCTGGTCATATACCTACATTCCATGCACATGCAATAATACAGCAGTAATAACAATGGGTATAAGAAGAGGTAAAATTCAAACCAGTATTCTGACTCTGGTCCCTGCCTCATGCGGTGCAAACGGGCTCTTCTCTGTGAGCCCGGGAAATTAGCCCGGAAAAGCCAGCGTTTTCTGCTTGGTGCACACACATACATATTCTTTGGGGGATTTGCTGCAGAATCTTCTATGAGCCCGGATTCTGCAGCAAATCCCAAGAATATGTATGTGCGTGCTCCCAAGCAGCAAACGCTGGCTTTTCCCCGGGCTCACAGAGAAGAGCCTTTTGCAGTTTGAGGAGGGACCACAGTCAGAGTACTTCGGTTTGAATTTTACCTCTTGTTATTGTTATTACTGCTGTATTATTGCATGTGCATGGAATGTAGGTATATGACCAGTTGGATTACTTATAATATTAGGCACTTACAGTAGCATTCATTCTATGATACATTAGGTTGGTTTCTCACCCCAATACTCTTTGATGCCTTAGATCCTGGCAGGCAGGAGAGGCAGGGAAGCCTGGAAAAATGTAAACAGAGGTTTACTCAGAAGTGAATCCACAAAGGAGGGCCCTTCATCCAAAGTGCCCTCCTTTTGCAGATTTACTTCTGAGTAAACCTCTGTTTACATTTTTTCCGGGCTTCCTTCCAGCCGAAAGAAGGAGCGAGTTTAGGGCTTGCCTTGCCATAATACTTATTGGCAAGGGAGGCGGGAGGGTGGTGAGAGAGAAGGAGGTGCCCCCTTACGACCTAATAACGACACTTAAGAAAATCCTGGCCCCGAAGTTCTATAAAGAAAGTCCACTTCCTGGTTGGCGTTCCAGGTGCGGAAATACTCAAAGTAGCATTTCTTACGAATTTCTTATGAAATGAATCATTTTCATAACTTTTTCTCATGCCTACTAGCCACGTGTAGTGAATCCCTACCTGGAAGGCTAGGAAAAGCCTGAAAAAAGTAGGCCCAGGACATTGGCAGCCATTTAGAAAGGTGGCAATGGAGGCATCCATTTTAGGTTTCTCCTTTCCCAAAAGGGGTGTGCCCAAAGAGCAGCCCGGGGGAAATGAGGAGAGTTAGGATTGGCTTGTAAAAAGGGGGTGGAGCCTATTTTAGAAAAAGGAAAAAATGCCCTGAAAGGGAAACATTTTAAAATTTGACAGCAGTTGGTGGCTGGGTGTCGGAGAAGTCGGTTGTGGGTGTCAGAAGTAGAAAGAGTAGTTAGGGTTTAGAGAGAAGAGGCCTGAGTATTGGTCAGTTTAGCTAGAAGGGTTAGCTAGTAATTTATAGCTATTGGAAAGTATAGCTGGGAAGTGGCGAGATAGAGCCTGGAGGTCAAGGCGAGCCCCAGAAAGAGCCCATCTGCATCCTAATTGGGTTGACCTGCAGCAGGGAGTTCCAACGTTCCTGCACATATGGTCTCTAGCACCAAAGGCTGGGATTTGGCATCAAAAGACCTCCAGCCATTTATACCTTTCTGTTTTCTTGCCTCACTTAACCTGAAGCCATGGACTCCTTGTGCACGGTGTTGCATGCGGACAGGCCAACAGGGGCAAGCCCTGAGCGGTTTGGGAGACATAGTTTTTCAAGGATTTTTGTGTATTTGGACTCTCCTCAGGCTGTTAGCAAAAAGGACTCATCTCTTATAGTTTTCCCGAGAACACAGATGCACTTTCTTTTATATGGACTCTTCTATCATGGACTTTCCCCAAAAGCATATGGATTTGATGCTTCTCAAGATCATATGGACTTTCTTTCTACTCCTTAGATATGAAATAATTATGAGATATTAGTGATATTCCCCTGAAACCCTGCTATGTAATCTCCTTGCATGTTTCCCCCCTCCCCAAGTGTAAAATAATATGAAGAAATGCCACATGTTTGTGAAAGACCCCGCTGTTGTTTTGAGATCAGGATGAAACCACATTCCTGGCTGCACCCTTTAATCCCATCATTGAAACAATTTGCATGACAGAGGACTCTTTCTGGTTTGGAGAAGGTTTTCTTTCCATTCTCCCCATTTTTGAAAGACTCCTTTTGTTTTATAAACACTGGACCCTCTGAGATTAGCCTCGTCCCGCGTTTATAGAACCTACGGCATAACTATATTTCATATTTCATAACCGGCTGTCACTGCTGGCCTTGGAAACCAGCACATGGCTACAGTTATTTCATTTATTTACCATCCAGAAGGCTGAAACTTCTCATGGATAGAATCTGCAACTGGCCCTTTGTCAACAAGGAAGGGTCGTTAAGGACAATTCCTCTTTTTCACCAAGAACAAAAGAATTCCTTTGGCTCGAAAGGTCAAAGCCTCGGATCTTCATTAACATATGGACATGATCTATCCAAGAAAATATTTATTTATTTACTTTGCTTGTGTGTAAGTCACCCGGAGGCGGTGTACAAATGGCAAGAACTGCCCAAGACGAACATATCAACAATTATCAACACAATTCCATCATCGAACGCGAACATATCAACAATTATCAACACAATTCCATCATCGAATGCGCGGCAGCAACCCAGCTACAAAACTTCCTTGAGACACCAGAGGGCTTGGACCCCTTTCAATCAGGGTTCCGCCCCGGTCACGGGACGAGACCGTCCTGGTGGCCATCTCGGACAATATCCGCTGCCAACTAGACAAGGGAGGCTCAGTAGTTCTGGTATTGCTGGACCTTACCGCCGCATTCGACACGGTGGACCATGATCTGCTGATACGACAACTTGCCGCCATAGGAATACAAGGAGCAGCTTTAGCTTGGCTTAGCTCCTTCCTGCGCGGACGTAGCCAGCGAGTTGAATGGCTAGGCCAAACATCTAGGAAATCTCTCCTCGAGTGCGGAGTGACCCACGGCGCCATATTATCACCAACGTTGTTTAACATCTATGTTCGGCCGTTGGCTGGTATAGCCCGAGCTTCGGCCTAGGGTGCTACCAATATGCCGATGACACCCAGCTCCTACTGAAACTGGAGCCTGGCGCAACCGGTGCCCGAAAAACTTCACGCGAGGCCTAGAAGCAGTGACAAAATGGCTCCGCGCCCACAAACTTAAAATAAACCCATCAAAGACAGAGATCTTATGGCCGGGCCGCCCAGAACCCCCTTTCTCGCTGCCCCCCTTTGAAGGGGAACCGCTGACCCCGTCCCCCTCAGTAAAAAGCCTTGGTGTTATCCTGGACTCCAAACTGTCGATGGAGATTGCCCAGGTTGCCTCCACGAGCAAAGGGCCTTCTTCCACCTCGCCAAGCGAGACAATTGGTGCCCTACCTCCCGATGGAGCGCTAGCTCCAGTACTCCATGCCACGGTTACATCAAGGCTGGATGACTGTAACGCCTTGTATGTAGGTCTACCCCGGTCACTAACCCGCAGGCTCCAGATTGTGTAGAACGCGGCCACCAGGCTTCTCACAGGAACATCGATGAGATGCCACATTACACCATCCCTGCAGCGCCTGCACTGGCTGCCCGTTGAGTATAGAGCCTTACACAAGACCTTGACCTTGGCTTCCAAAGCCCTGCTGGGGGGCCCAACATACCTAAAAGACCGCTTGCTGATGCCTGCTTGCTCAAGGACCCCCGCCCAGCAAACAAGAACCTTCTTCACGTACCAGGCTTGAAAGAGGCCCACCTGGAGACCACGAGGCGGAGATCGTTCTCCGCTGTGGCCCCCGTTCTTTGGAACTCGATGCCACCGGACCAGAGAACCTCCCTCTACCTGCCCCAGTTCCTGACCGCTCTGAAGACCGGGCTATTTAGGAAAGCCCATGGTTAATGCAGAACCAGGAACCCAAATACCGGGCCTGGCCCCTGCGTTTAACCACTGAATATTTTAATCTAGTTTTAAATACTCTATTTTAATTGTGGAATTTGTTGTGTGTAAGTCGCCCGGAGCACTAACGTGGAGGGCGACTCAGAAATAATAAAGTCAGTCAGTCAGTCATATACAAATTAACACTTAACGTTAAAAACACAATATCAGCGTCTCATTATTAAATCGGTATCCAATTGCATCGTCGTCGTTCCGTAGGTCTCAATTTGGTAAACATACTACATCTGCAAACGCCCGGTCAAATAGCCAGGTCTTGACCTTCTTGCGAAATGTCAAGAGGGAGGGGGCTGATCTGATGTCATAAGGAAGGTCGTTCCAAAGCCGAGGAGCCACCACTGAAAAGGCCCTGTCTCTCGTCCCCACCAATCGCGCCTGCAAAGCAGGCGGTACCGAGAGCAGGGCCTCTAAGCATCTTGAAGGTTCGTAGGGGAGATGCGTTCGGACATGTAAGTTGGACCAGAACCGTTAAGGCCTTTAAAGGCTAAAGCCAGCACTTTGAATTGTGCCCGGTAGCAAACTGGTAGCCAGTGGAGCTGGCGCAACAGACAGGCCCGGATTAGCGGACTGTGCGGGGGGCGGGGGCGGCGTGACGGACAAGGCGCCGCTGGAAGTCCCGCCCCTAGGGAGACTCACGCGGCTTCCCCTGTCGCCGCCCCGCTCATATTTGGGGCACGGGCGAGCGGTGGCGGCGGCGAAAGCTACGTGAGTCGCCTCCTAGGGGACTTCCAGCGGCGCCTTGTCCGTCACGCTGGTTCCGCCCCTCCCTTCAGTGAAGGGAGGAGGGGCGAGCCGCTGCGCGTGACGGACAAGGCGCCGCCGGAAGTCCTGCCCCTAGGGTGACTCACACGGCTTCCCCCTTCACTGAAGGAAGGAGTGGTGCCCGGCTCGCGGCCGAGGGGCAGCAGCGTGGGAAGCGTCACCGCCCTAGGGGCGGCGGGACTTCCCCTGGCTCCTTGTTGTCCCTGTGTGGGCGGGCGCTACTCCTTCCTTCACCCCTTCCTTCAGGCCCGGAAATGCCGCCCCCCCCCCAATCCGCCGCCCGAGGCCATGGCCTCAGGTGGCCTTATGGGTAATCCGGGCTTGGCAACAGAGGTGTTGTGCGCTCCCCGAGCACCGCTCCTGTTATCAACCTGGCTGCTGCCCGTTGGACCAGCTGAAGCTTCCGAACAGTCTTCAAAGGCAGTCCCACGTAGAGGGCGTTGCAGTAATCTATACGGGATGTAACCGGAGCGTGGACCACCGTGGCCAAGTCAGACTTCCCAAGGTACGGGCGCAGTTGGCGCACAAGTTTTAACTGTGCGAGTGCTCCCCTGGTCACCACCGAAACCTGGGGTTCCAGGCTCAGCGATGAGTCCGGGATCACTCCCAGACTGCGAACCTGCGTCTTCAGGGGGAGGGTGACCCCGTCCAACACAGGCTGTAACCCTATGCCCTGTTTGGCTTTTCGACTGACCAGGAGTGCCTCTGTCTTGAAATCCTCGCTTTAGGGGTACTTCAGAGAGGGCCAGGCTGTCTTAAATTTTTCGGTAACAGAGGGACTATCTTGAGGAGGAAGAAGAGAGGAAATCCTGGCACTAAATTCGAGGAGGAAGAAAGGAGTTGGAGGTGTCCAAGTGTCCAGCGCCGTTGGGCAGCGACGGACGGGCCTTTTCAAACGCGCACTAATCCCTTCAGACAACTGTGGCTGGCTTGACCTGAACTCTTCAAAACCCCTTAGTCGTTTCTTCTGAGGATTCACTTTGAAAGTGGCTTCAGTCGGCTGATAGGATGACGCTGCATTCCTCTGAAGGATTTGGGTGGATTTTGTCAAAACTCTTTGGACTCTTCTTCAAAGGTGCTCTGATCTGAGAGATCTGCCTCCAAATTGCCTTCCGTCTGCACCTTAGATGTGCCGAGCGCCAACGTTGCTTTCAGGCGGGCTTCGGCTCTCTTCGAGTGCCAGCAGAAGACGTTCGGAAGGACAATAAAGGAAGACATGGGTTGGGCAGAGTTATACGATTAAGGAGAGAAGAAGCAGAGGAGTCGAAGCAAGGACAGAACTAGAGAAGAGGGCCAGACGGAAAGTCAACTCAACTCCTACGGAAGTAGAGAGGAGAAAATGATTGACATCTCTTGGCCACATTCCTAGAGGGTTGTTCCCAGTCGGTGAAGCTGGGGGACTCCTGCTCGGACCCCTGGCCCTTGACCTGTGGGGTCCCGCAAGGATCCATTCTGTCCCCCATGCTATTCAACATCTACATGAAACCGCTGGGAGAGGTTATCCGGAGTTTTGGAGTCCGGTGCCATCTCTACACAGGCGACACCCAACTCCACTACTCATTTCCAGAAGCCTCGCGGATACTGGACCAGTGCCTGACCGCTGTGACGACCTGGATGAGGACGAACAAGTTGAAGATCAACCCTGACAAGACAGAGGTCCTCCTGGTCAGTCGCCTGTCTGACCGGGGTATTGGGTGGCAACCTATGCTGGACGGGGTTGCACTTCCCCCGAAGTCACAGGTCCGCAGTTTGGGGGTCCTTCTGGACTCAGCACTGACACTGGATGTGCAGGTGTTGCCGGTGGCTGGGAGGGCTTTTTTGGCAGGCTTTGCAGCACAGGTGTCGGCGGTGGCGGGAGGGCTTTTTGCACAGGCACAGGTGTCAGAGTGTTTGCACAACCATTTTTGCACTGGGAGGTTTGCACAGGTTTGCACAATTTTGCGGCGGTGGCCTTTTTGGGGGGCTCTTACTGAGGGGCTGGCTGGGAGGCGTTTGCACAATATTTGCACAGGTGTCGGGAGGGCTTTTGGTGGCTGGGGAGGGCTTTTTGCACAAGGGCTTTTTTTTGCACAGGTGTCTGGGAGGGCGCCATTTTTGCACAGTTTGTGGCACAGGTTTCGGCTGGGAGGTTTGCACAATGGCGGCGGGAGGGCGGGCTTTTGCACAATTTTTGCATGGGTGGCTGGGGGCTTTTTGCACAATTTTTGCACAGGTTTTTGGCTGGGAATTTTTGCCACTTTTGCACAGGTTTCGGCGGTGGCTGGGAGGGCTTTTGCACCATTTTTGCACAGGGCTTTTGCACCATTTTGCACAGGTGGGCGGTGGCTGGGAGGGCTTTTGCACTATTTTTGCACAGGGCTGGGAGGGGGCTTTTGCACAATTTTGCACAGGTTTCGGCTGGCTGGGGGCTTTTGCACAATTTTTGCACAGGTTTCGGGCAATGGCTGGGAGGCGTTTGCACAATTTTTTGCACAGGTTTTGGCAGGTGCTCACCAGGTTTTTTTGCACAGGTTTCGGCGGTGGCTGGGAGGGCTTTTGTTTGGAGTTTGCACAATTTTGCGGCGGTGGCTGGGAGGGCTTTTTTTGCACAGGTTTCGGCGGCTGGGAGGGGTCTTTGCACAATTTTGCACAGGTTTCGGCGGTGGCTGGGAGGGCTTTTGTTGCACAATATTTGCACAGGTTTCGGCGGTGGCTGGGAGGGCGTTTGCACAATTTTTTTGCACTATTTTTGCACAGGTTTTGGCGGTGGCCGGGAGGGCTTTTGCACAATTTTTGCACAGGTTTCGGGCTTTCACGGCGGTGGCTGGGAGGGCTTTTTTGCACAATATTTGCAGGTGGGAGGGCAATTTTTGCACAGGTTTCGCGGTGGCCGGGAGGGCTTTGCACAATTTTTGCACAGGTTTCGGCGGTGGCTGGGGGCTTTTGCACAATTTTTACACAGGTGTCGGCGGTGGCCGGGAGGGCTTTTTTGCAGGGCTTTAATTTTTGTACAGGTGTCGGCGGTGGCCTGGAGGGCTTTTGCACAATTTTTGCACAGGTTTCGCGGTGGCCGGGAGGGCTTTTTGCACAATTTTTGCACAGGTTTCGGCTGGTGGCCGGGAGGGCTTTGCACAATTTTGCACAGGTTTCGGGCGGTGGCTGGGAGGGCGTTTGCACAATGTTTGCACAGGTTTCGGCGGTGGCTGGGAGGGCTTTTGCACAATTTTTGCACAGGTTTCGGCGGTGGCTGGGAGGGCTTTTGCACTATTTTTGCACAGGTGTCGGCGGTGGCCGGGAGGGCTTTTGCACAATTTTTGCACAGTGTCGGCGGTGGCTGGGAGGGCTTTTGCACAATTTTTGCACAGGTTTCGGCAGTGGCTGGGAGGGCGTTTGCACAATTTTTGCACAGTTTTCGGCGGTGGCCGGGAGGGCTTTTGCACAATTTTGCACAGGTTCGGGCGGTGGCCGGGAGGGCTTTTTGCACAATTTTTGCACAAGTTTCGGCGGTGGCTGGGAGGGGCGTTTGCACAATTTTTTTTTGCACAGTTTTCGGCGGTGGCCGGGAGGGCTTTTGCACAATTTTTGCACAGGTTTCGGCGGTGGCCGGGAGGGCTTTTGCACAATTTTTGCACAGGTTTCGGCGGTGGCTGGGAGGGCGTTTGCACAATTTTTGCACAGGTTTCGGCGGTGGCCGGGAGGGCTTTTGCACAATTTTTGCACAGGTTTCGGCGGTGGCCGGGAGGGCTTTTGCACAATTTTTGCACAGGTTTCGGCGGTGGCCGGGAGGGCTTTTGCACAATTTTTGCACAGTTTTCGGCGGTGGCCGGGAGGGCTTTTGCACAATTTTTGCACAGGTTTCGGCGGTGGCCGGGAGGGCTTTTGCACAATTTTTGCACAGGTGTCGGCGGTGGCCGGGAGGGCTTTTGCACAATTTTTGCACAGGTGTCGGCGGTGGCCGGGAGGGCATTTGCACAAATTTTGCACAGGTTACGGCGGTGGCCGGGAGGGCTTTTGCACAATTTTTGCACACAGGTTTCGGCGGTGGCGGGGAGGGCTTTTTGCACAATTTTTGCACAGGTTTCGGCGGTGGCTGGGAGGGCTTTTGCACCATTTTTGCACAGGTTTCGGCGGTGGCCGGGAGGGCTTTTGCACTATTTTTGCACAGGTTTCGGCGGTGGCCGGGAGGGCTTTTGCACAATTTTTGCACAGTGTCGGCGGTGGCCGGGAGGGCTTTTGCACAATTTTTGCACAGTGTCGGCGGTGGCCGGGAGGGCTTCTGCACAATTTTTGCACAGGTGTCGGCGGTGGCCTGGAGGGCTTTTGCACAATTTTTGCACAGGTTTCGGCGGTGGCCGGGAGGGCTTTTGCACAATTTTTGCACAGGTTTCGGCGGTGGCTGGGAGGGCTTTTGCACTATAAGTAGTGTGTCCCAACACACAGTTGGAGAGATGGTGACGAGGTATAAATAAAGATTATTATTATTATCCTGCCACACAATCTTTGTTTGTATGTGTGAGTGTGTTGACGTTCTTCATGCAACCCACCTGTGGATTACAGGTGATACACTAGTAGTGTGTCCCAACACACAGTTTGGAAAGCTCTGGCTTAAATTCTTGGACTCCGATGCAGCAGGCACATTGAATCAATGAGATTTATTTCAGCATTGATTTTGCATTCAAGCAATCAATTGAAGAAATCGACACCGGCCGTTGGATTGAGTTAGAGCACAGCAGAAATGCACCGCGCATAATGCACTCCGAAAGTGCCGAGCCATTTTCAGAATCCGTAATGAGAGCAGGAGACCCTTTCTACTTTGCATCACACGTTGCGCACCGCTGGGATTAATAAAGGCTCTTAAATTACAGTTTCCTATCAGAGGCCTGGTATTTTTGATGCATTTCTGTAAACTAATGTGCAATGAGAAAGCAGATATCAGTGGATAATGGTTGGGTTTCCTGATCTGTCTGAAATCTTTTCATGTGCAAGATGCAAATTTGGTTGGATCCAGAGCTGAGGTTGAGGGCAAACCACCAAGGGTTCCCTGCGTTCAAGTTGATCTGACCTGCAGCAGGGGGTTCCGCAGTTCTTGGATGTCCCCTTTGGGCCAAGCATCGCGGGGAGTGTGGCTACAACAGCTGCTCAACAAGCAGTCTCTTTTTTCGTTGCTTTCTCTCGGCATTACTTCGCAAACAAAGATTCTTTAGGAAGGACTCATCCCACGCTTTTTACAAACGCGTTGATGACTAAGAAGGCCAATCTGAGACAGGCAAGTCCGGTTGCAGAAAGCACAGCAGAAAGTCTCCTTGGGTGATGTTGTTTCCAAGTTGCGGTTCTTTCTGCGTTGTCGTTTCTCTTCGAGACCCATTCGGCGCGTCTTCTCCAAAGAGGCCGCAGCATTGTGGATAGTGCGTCTCCACGCCTCCCGAAGTGAGGCCAGGGTGGACCGTTGTTGGTGATCAATCTGGCCGAGCCTGAGGTGTTCTTTTAGGGAGTCCTTATATCTCTTTTTTGGGGCGCCTCTCTTGCGCTGACCCGTGGCGCGTTCACTGTAGAGTAGTATCTTTGAGAGGCGGTGGTCCTCCATCCTAGAGACGTGCCCTGTCCAGTGCAGCTGTGTTCTCAATAGCGTGGCCTCAACGCTGGTGATCCCTGCTTGCTCAAGGACAGCAACATTCGTCACATAGTCGGTCCAGTGTATATTTAGGATTGTGCGAAGACAGCGCTGATGAAAGCGTTCGAGGAGTCGTAGGTGTTGGCGATAGGTGACCCATGTTTTGGACCCATAGAGGAGAATAGACAGTACGATAGCTCTGTACACACTGATTTTGGTGCTTTGCCTCAGGTGCTTGTTGCTCCAGACTCTTGTGTGAAGCCTTCCAAATGCACTCTATGCCTTTGCTAATCTGTGATCTATCTCTTTATCAATCTTGGTGTCTGAAGAGCTTATGCTTCCCAGGGAGCTGAACTTCTAGACGGACTTAAGCACAGATGTGCCTATGCTGACGTGGGGATGATGGTGTTCTTCCTGTGGTGCGGGCTGGTAGAGGACTTCCCTTTTCTTCAGGCTGACTTCCAGCCCAAACAGCTCTGCAGCGGTTGCAAAGCAGGATGTGAGGCGCTGCAGGGCTGCTTCTGAATGGGCGACAAGGGCAGCTTCGTTGGCAAAATGCAGCTCACGGACTAGAGAGTCTTAGTGTGAGCCCTCAGATGGCTTAACATTGACCCAAACATTGTAACAAATTCCCCAATAAAGAAATACTAGATTGCAACTTTTCCTCTCCATAGTGATTACATTGTGTCCTTTACTGTCTCAAACTCACTTTAAGCATGACCCTTTCATTTCCCGAGCCGTGGATTGCCACTGGGTCACCTGGGATGGTCTTATAGCATCCTGGGGAGGCCGAAACTGTGTTCCTTTAAACCGCGGATACGGAAACTCATTGGGCCCCCGTATCCACGGGTCAACGGATCGCCTCCATTTTGGTGCCATATTTTTCCTAGATCAATTATAATATTAACTGCTATCTCGCTTTTGCTATTTGGGCCCCTACGCCTTGGGAATATTTCTACAAGAATGTAATGTATTGCCTTGCGCTTTATGTCGGTTTTTGGGCAAACGATTGCGGCTTGACATTTGCTCCAACTGGAACAAAATAAACAACTCGGTGGCATTTCTCCAACTTGGTGAGATCTTTATTATAAGCTGATCAAAGAGACTTATGAGCATGCTGTCAAGGCGGCCAAAAATGAATACTTCTCCGCCTTGATAGCGTCTGCTAGCTCACGCCCGGCTCAATTGTTTAAGGTAATTCGATCTCTGACGACGGTCCCAACCGTCCCAAAAATAGTGATCAGACCCTCACTACCGGTGCTTTTCAGAGCTTTTTCACAGACAAGATACTGAGCCTCCGCCGGGGACCTTCCGGCCACAGTTGATACAGTAAGAGAGCTAGAGACTCCGTGGCCCTCCGGCCCACCCTCGACCGGTTTCGGCCACTGGACGCAGATGCTGTTGATAAGATAGTGGCTGCAGCTCGCCCTACCACCTGCTCCCTCGACCCGTGCCCCTCCTGGCTTGTTAGATCTTGCCTGGAGGGGTTACGTGGGCCTCTGTTGAATATCGTAAACAGCTCCCTTGAGCAAGGAGTCTTTCCAGAGTGCTTAAAAGAGGCGGTGGTAGCTCCATTACTGAAGAAACCATCATTGGACCCCACGGTTCCCTCCAACTACCGCCCAGTGTCGAATCTTCCGTACCTGGGCAAGGTGGTTGAGAGGGCAGTAATGGAGCAGCTGCAGTCCTTCTTAGATGATGCAACATGGCTAGACCCCTTCCAGTCCGGCTTCCGTTCGGGGCACGGGACGGAGACGGTTCTGGTCTCCATCACAGACCAACGCCGCTGCCAGCTCGACCAAGGCGGGTCTGCGCTGCTCGTGTTATTGGACCTCATGGCAGCGTTTGACACGGTCGACCACAATCTTTTGACCCACCGCCTGGCCATGGCTGGAGTGAGGGGGACAGCCCTTAAATGGCTGTCTTCCTTCCTCCACCAGCGGTCTCAGCATGTGAGGAGGGGCGGGGTGGTCTCCGAGGGTTCCCCATTAGTTTGTGGGGTCCCGCAGGGGGCCATCCTTTCCCCTCTATTATTTAACATCTACATGCAGCCGCTTGCACAGCTGGTGCGGAGTTATGGGCTTGAGTGTCACCAGTACGCTGACGACACTCAGCTCATTCTGAGGATGGAGGGCAGGCCTGGATCTGTTCCAGATAATTTCCACCTGTTCCTCGAAGCCGTTACTGGATGGCTGCGAGCCAGTAGGTTGAGGGTGAATCCGGCGAAGACGGAGATCTTGTGGCTGTGTCGCCCGGGCGGGGTAGGTGCTCAGCTTCCGACGCTGGACGGTGTGGCGCTATGCCCATCGTCGTCTGTGAAGAGCCTGGGGGTCCATCTCGACTCCCAGCTGACCATGGAGGCCCAGGTCTCTGCGGTCAGCAAGGCTGCCTTCTTCCACCTCCGCCAGGCAAGGAGGCTGGCCCCCTACCTCTCCCGGAGCGACCTGGCCACGATGATCCAAGCCACGGTCATCTCGAGGCTAGATTACTGTAATGCGCTTTACGTTGGCCTTCCTATGTCGCCGATCCGGAAGCTCAAGCTGGTGCAGAACACTGCCGCCCGGCTCCTGTCTGGGGCTCCAGCAGGCTGCCGTATAACACCAATCTTGCAGGATCTGCACTGGCTGCCTATTGAGCACCGGGTCGCCTTCAAAGTGTTGGTCCTTACCTTTAAGGCCTTACACGGCCTGGGTCCAGCGTATCTGAGGGACCGTCTCACTCCATATTGCCCATCGAGATCACTACGGTCTGAGGATGCTAACTTCCTGGAAATACCATCAACAAAGTTGGCGCATCTGACATCTACCCGCCGGAGGGCGTTCTCCGTTATAGCCCCCACGCTATGGAACGCCCTCCCGGCCGGAACCAGGGCCCTGAGGACTTACTCCCGTTTAGACGGGCCTGCAAAACTCAGTTGTTTAGGCAGGCCTTGGTGAGTAGGCCCGCGTGTTTTTATGTGCTATACTGCTGCATCTGCTGCTGCTCTGTTGTTTTAATGTTATTGCTATTGTTTTAACTGTTTTATATTTTAACCCTTTGTTGTCATGCCATTGGCTCTTGTGAGCCGCCGCGAGCCCCCGGGAGTCGGCGGTATAGAAGCCTCAAATTAAATTAAATTAAAAAAATTAAAAAATTAAATTATTTGGGAAATTCAGGGAAATTGGGCTTCCTATCTCACCGGGGCTATATCGGATCCTCTTTGGTGGGTCTGACTGGTCTGCCTTCACGGCTAGACCCCTAAATCCTGCTCGATATCGAGGCTGCAAAGCTTGCTGCTAAACCTTTCATAGCCTGACCCAGGCAGACACCTCAAGCACTTGGATTTTGGCAAGTGTCGCTGGGCTGACTTTTGTGGGATTACGCCGAGTGCTCAATTGAATCCCGGCATAATTCCTTCAGCCTAATTTCGTTTTCACACATCCCTCTGCACTTGGATTATCGGAACAAGAGATTTAATTTTGGATTTCTTCTTGGTTTGAACAAGGGAGGAAAAAGGGGGGAATTTAATCAGAACTCTGGAGAGGAAACCCACCTGTCACCCGTGGCTTTGTAGGAAGATTTAGTCGGAACATGGCTGGATTTAGAGCTAAATCAGCCATATCTTTTCACTCAAAATGGGGATCTTCTTCGGCTCTCCATGAGAATGTGAGGTTAATTGTGTGAATACTGTTAACTGTTGTGTATGTATGTGTGGTCAAACACTAATTACTGATAAAGCCTCCACCCTGAACCGAATCTTTCGTACCTGGGGAAGGTGGTTGAGAGGGCAGCAATGGGGCAGCTGCAGTCCTTCTTAGATGATGCAACATGGCTAGACCCCTTCCAGTCCGGCTTCCGTTCGGGGCACGGGACGGAGACGGTCCTGGTCTCCATCACAGACCAACTCCGCTGTCAGCTTGACCAAGGCGGGTCTGCGCTGCTCGTGTTATTGGACCTCACGGCAGCATTTGACACGGTTGACCACAATCTTTTGACCCACCGCCTGGCCATGGCTGGAGTGAGGGGGGCAGCCCTTAAATGGCTGACCTCCTTCCTCCACCAGCGGTCCCAGCATGTGAGGAGGGGCGGGGTGGTCTCTGGGGGCTCCCCATTAGTTTGCGGAGTCCCTCAGGGGGCCATCCTCTCCCCTCTGTTATTTAACATCTATGTGCAGCCGCTTGCACAGCTGGTGTGGAGTTACGGGCTGGAGTGTCACCAGTACGCTGACGGCACTCAGCTCATTCTGAGGATGGAGGGCAGGCCGGGATCCGTCCCCGATAATTTCCAACGCTGCCTCGAGGCCGTTACTGGATGGCTGCGAGCCAGTAGGTTGAGGGTGAATCCGGAGAAGACGGAGATCTTGTGGCTAGGCCGCCCAGGTGGTGGGGAGCAGGGGCGGTCTATGCCATTATGTGGCCCTACGCAACTGCATAGAGCGCCATCTTGGACGCGCGGCGGGGCGGGCGCCATCGTGGCGCCGCGCCGCCTGCTGCTGCTGCTGCTGCGCTGTTGCCCTCTGCGGTTTCCAAGCAATCATGCACAGTGCCTACGGAGCTCTCTTGAGGTCCGTAGGCACTGCGCATGTGCGCGGAGATTTACACGCGTGCACAGTGCCTAGTGCCTACGGGCTCCGTAAGAGGCTCCGTAGGCACTGTGCATGCCTACAAACCTCAAGAGAGATTTTCACTGCGCATGCCTAGTGCCTACAGAGTTCACTTGAGCTCCATAGGCACTGGGTATGCGCATGCCTAGTGCCTCACGGAGTTCACTTGAGCCCGTAGGTACTGTAAGTCAGGAAGTCAGGCGAGAGGGCGGCGGAGAAGAGGGGGAGCCGAGGGAACGGAGCCGGAGGAGCCGGGGGGGGGCAAAATAATGTTTTTTGGCGGGGCGCCAAAATAGTGTTTGCTTACAACTTAGAATTACCCTAGACCGCCCCTGGTGGGGATGTCCAGCTTCCGACCCTGGACGGTGTGGCGCTATGCCCATCGTCTTCCGTAAAGAGCCTGGGGGTCCATCTGGACTCCCAGCTGTCCATGGGGACCCAGGTCTCTGCGGTCAGCAAGTCTGCTTTCTTCCATCTGAGACAGGCAAGGAGGCTGGCCCCCTATCTATCCCGGAACGACCTGGCCACGGTGATCCAAGCCACGGTCATCTCGAGGCTGGACTACTGCAACGTGCTCTACGTTGGCCTTCCTATGTCGGCGACCCGGAAGCTCAGGCTGGTGCAGAACACTGCCGCCCGGCTCCTGTCTGGCTTGCCAGCAGGTTGCCACATAACATCTACTTTGCAGGATCTGCACTGGCTGCCAATTGAGCACCGGATCACCTTCAAAGTGTTGGTTCTTACCTCTAAGGCCTTACACGGCCTGGGGCCAGCGTACCTGAGGGACCGCCTCTCCCCATATTGCCCTATGAGACCACTCCGCTCTGAGGATACCAATCTCCTGACTGTCCCCTCGGTAAAAACGGCCAAACTAACGGCCACCCGTCGCAGGGCGTTCTCGGTGATCGCACCGACACTCTGGAAGGCCCTTCCTGCAGGCATGCGCGCCATCCGCAACCTGCTCCCCTTCAGGCGGGCGTGCAAGACCCACCTTTTCCAACTTGCCTTCCACCTGTAGGCCGAGTGGGATGCACCCTCCTGTGGGAAGCTGACTCTATCTCTGTCGTTCTTAAGCTGTTGTCATTGTAATTTCTAACCATGTTTTATGATGTTTTAGCTCTGTTTTATTTTATGTCGCTGTTTTTATCTGTGATGTTTTTATTGTTGTGAGCTGCCCCGAGCCCACCGGGAGTGCCGGCATAGTGGCCAAGTGAAATAAATAAATAAATAAATAAAACCGATGGGCTGAACATTTTCAGAGTCTCTTCAATGCCAAACGAGTAGTCCAAGGTTCATCTATCCAACACATCAGAGTTTCTCAACCAGTGTGCCGGGGCACAATAGTGTGCCGTGAGCGATCATTGGGTGTGCCGTGGAAAATTGGAACCTCCAGGAAGGGGGGGGGGGGAGTCTAGTGTGTTGAAGTATAAAAACCTTAAGAAACGTACCTCTATAAAGGCACAAAATTACAACCACCCCCCTCCCCACCCATTGTCTACTTGGTCTCTCCCTCTCCATGCATTGGGAAGACCCGCCTCCCTTTCCCCAAGTAGAGACCTATTCTTGCCTCCTGGGGGTTCTGTGTGAGAAGTTTGGCCCAGTTCTATCATTGGTGGGGTTCAGAATGCTCTTTGATTGTAGGGGAACAATAAATCCCAGCAACTAAAACTCCCAAATGTCAAGGTCTATTTCCCCTGAACTCCATCTGCGTTCATATTTGGGCATATTGAGTATTCATGCCAAGTTTGGTCCTGACCCAACATTGTTTGAGTCCACAGTGCTCTCTGGATATAGGTGAACTACAACTCCAAAACTCAAGGTCAATGCCCACCAAACTCTTATAGCATTTTCTCTTGGTTATGGGAGTTCTGTGCGGGAAGTTTGTGTCTTTCTGCCATTCCTGCCAGGATATCTATGTTGTGTTCATCGAAACGGGCCCAGGTTTCACACTGAGTGTATAAATACATTTAGAAACATATTAACTATATGTATGACTGTGTTAGAGTGTCATTTGGTGTCATTTTGGTTGGTGGTGTGCCCCGGGATTTTGCAAATGTAAAAAGTGTGCCACGGCTCAAAAAAGGTTGGGAAACACTGCAACACATGATACAACAACCAATGAAAAATGATCTGGACACAGCTCCCACTCTGGAAGAGACCCTCGAGGCCATGCATCAGATGGAAAATGGCAAGGCAGCCGGGATCGATGGAATCCCACCTGAAGCTTGGAAACAGGGAGGTCATGTGCTCCATGCTAAATTCCACGAGCTCCTTGTGAGTAGCTGGGGAAAAGGTGAACTGCCATCAGATCTCCGAGATGCAGTTATCATCATCACCCTGTATAAGAAGAAAAGAACAAAATCCGATTGCTCAAACTATTGAGATATAACACTGCTCTCCATTGCTGGAAAAATCCTTTCACGGATATTCCTGAACAGATTAGTTCCGGCTATTGCAGAAGAACTTCTCCCGGAAAGCCAATGCGGCTTCAGAGCTCACAGGAGCACCACAGGTATGGTTTTTGCCCTTAGACAACTGCAAGAGAAAAGTAGAGAGCAGGACAAAGGACTCTACCTGTATGTCACATTTGTCGACCTCAGCAAAGCCTTCGACACTGTGAGCAGAAAAGGTCTGTGGCAGATCCTGGAACGTCTAGGATGTCCCCCCAAATTCCTCAAAATGATTATCCTGCTCCATGAGGGCTGGCACGGTCAAGGCAGAGACGGCGATGCTCTCTCGGAGCCCTTTCTCATAACTAACGGAGTGGAACAAGGTTGTGTTCTTGCACCAACCCTATTGACAATCTTCTTCAGCACAATGCTCCAAAGGGCTACAGCAGACCTCGAAGAAGAAAAAGACGGCATATACATAAGAACATAAGAACATAAGAAGAGCCATGCTGAATCGGGCCTCAGCCCATCTAGTCCAGCATTCTGTGTCACACAGTGGCCCACTAGTTGTACACAGGGATCTCTAGCAGAAAGGAGGGCAAAACCCTCACCTGCTCCCGACCCCCCACAACCAGTACCCAGGGAAATCCTGCCTGCCTCCATCAACACAGAGGTGGCACTTGGATGTCCATTTCAGTAACTACTGATTCCCTTGGTATCCGCTACTGATTCCCTTGGTATCCAGTATATACAGTATATACGCTATCGTACTGATGGTAGCTTGTTCAACTTAAGCCGTCTGAGGGCTCGCACTAAGACTCTAAACTATCTAGTCCGCGAGCTGCTTTTTGCTGACGATGCTGCCCTTGTTGCCCATTCAGAAGCAGCCCTGCAGCGCCTCACGTCCTGCTTTGCAACAGCTGCAGAGCTGTTTGGGCTGGAAGTCAGCCTGAAGAAAACAGAAGTCCTCTACCAGCCCGCAGCACAGGAAAAACACCATCATCCCCACGTCAGCATAAGCACATCTGTGCTTAAGTCTGTCCAGCAGTTCACCTCCCTGGGAAGCATCATCTCTTCAGATGCCAAAATTGATAAAGAGAGAGATCACAGATCAGCAAAGGCATAGAGTGCATTCGGAAGGCTTCACAAAAGAGTCTGGAGCAACAAGCACCTGAGGCAAAGCACCAAAACCAGTGTGTACAGAGCTATCGTACTGTCTATTCGCCTTTATTTATTTATTTATTTATTTATTAACTTCGATTTAGTATACCGCTCACTCCGGAGCTCAGAGCGGTTTACAGAAGAAGCATAAACACCGTGAGTAATAAAACAGATTAAACAGTTAAAACACATTAAACATCAAGCAGTTAAAACATATTAAAAACACTAGCCCTCAGCGAAGGCTGGGGGACAAGATAAGAATCTGGGGGATAGGCGGCATGGCACACAGTGTGGTTGAGTTAAGGGCCAAACGCCTTCCTAAAGAGCCAAGTCTTCAAGGCCTTGCGGAAGGGCAGAAGAGCGCGGATGGTGCGGATCTCCATGTTTATGGGTCTGAAACATGGGTCACCTATCGCCAACACCTACGACTCCTCGAACGCTTTAATCAGCGCTGTCTTCGCACAATCCTAAATATACACTGGACCGACTATGTGACGAATGTCGCTGTCCTTGAGCAAGCAGGGATCACCAGCCTTGAGGCCATGCTATTGAGAACACAGCTGCGCTGGGCAGGGCACGTCTCTAGGATGGAGGACCACCACCTCCCAAAGATACTACTCTATGGTGAACTCGCCATGGGTCAGTGCAAGAGAGCCGCCCCAAAGGAGAGAGATAAGGACTCCCTGAAACAACACCTCAGGCTCGGCCAGATTGATCGCCAACAATGGTCCACCTTGGCCTCACATCGGGAGGCACGGAGACGCACTATCCACAATGCTGAGGCCTCTTTCGAGAAGACACGCCGAACGGGTCTCGAAGAGAAACGACAATGCAGAAAGAACCGCAACTTGGAAACAACATCACCCAAGGAGACTTTCTGCTGTGCTTTCTGCAACCGGACTTGCCTATCTCAGATTGGCCTTTTTAATAATCATCAATGCGCTTTTAAAAAGCGTGGGATGAGTCCTTCCTAAGAATCTTCGTTTGCGAAGTAATGCCGTGAGATTGCAGAATGCTGGGCAACGGAATAAAACTGTATGTGGACCCAGTCCTTGTTGTTTGACTAACTACTAGGCATGGTTTCGAACCCAAAAATGGCGATTCTAAAATCAAATGAGGGGGGATTTTTTTTATTAGTAAAAGAAAAGACTTACAAAAAAATTTCAAAAATTTCTAAAATGTAACTTAATTACTAACGAAATTCGTTAGTAGTTCGTATGCCAGCGCATGCGCATTCAGATGGTTTTGGCCTACAACTCCCAGAAATCCTAACAGCTGGTAAATTGGCTGGGATTTCTGGGAGTTGTAAACAAAACTTGAATAAATCACACTGAATTCTAGATGGGACTCTCCAAATAGGAAGGAGGGAGGGACGGAGGGAGGGAGGGAAGGCGGGAGGGGGTATTCTATTCTTGGAAGCAGCAAAAAAAGGAGGAGGAGCCCCCCGGCTCCTCGCTGCCTCTCTCTCCCCCGATCCCGAGGAGCGAGGGCCCAAGTTTGCCCAGGCTGGTCATATACCTACATTCCATGCACATGCAATAATACAGCAGTAATAACAATGGGAATAAGAAGAGGTAAAATTCAAGAAACGAAGTATTCTGACTGGTCCCGGCCTCATGCGGTGCAAACGGGCTCTTCTCTGGGAGCCCGGGAAACGCCAGCGTTCGCTGCTTGGGCGCCCACCCATACATATTCTTGGGGGGGGGGGGGATTTGCTGCAGAATCTTCTCTATGAGCCCGGATTCTGCAGCTAATCCCCCCAGAATATGTATGTGTGTGCACCCAAGCAGAAAACGCTGGCTTTTCCCGGCTAATAGAGAAGAGCCCGTTTGCACCGCATGAGGCAGGGACCAGTCAGAATACTTCGGTTTGAATTTTACCTCTTGTTATTGTTATTACTGCTGTATTATTGCATGTGCATGGAATGCAGGTATATGACCAGTTGGATTACTTATAATATTAGGCACTTACAGCAGCATTCATTCTATTATAGATTAGGTTGGTTTCTCACCCCAATACTCTTTGATGCTTTAGATCCTGGCAGGCAGGAGAGGCAGGGAAGCCTGGAAAAATGTAAACAGAGAGGTTTCCTCAGAAAATCCACAAAGGAGGGCCCTTCTTCCAAAGTGCCCTCCTTTGCAGATTTACTTCTGAGTAATCCTCTCGGGTTACATTTTTTCCGGGCTTCCAGCTGAAAGAAGGAGCGAGTTTAGGGCTTGCCTTGCCATAATACTTATTGGCAAGGGAGGCGGGAGGGTGGTGAGAGAGAAGGAGGGTGCCCCCTTACGACCTAATAACGACACTTAAGAAAATCCTGGCCCCGAGTTCTATAAAGAAAGTCCACTTCCTGGTTGGCGTTCCAGGTGCGGAAATACTCGAAAGTAGCATTTCTTACGAATTTCCTACGAATCATTTCATTCTCATAACTTTTTTCTCATGCCTACTAACTACTTTGGAGAAAGGAAATAGGACCACAAAACACCGTTCAAGTTTACTAGCTGCTTTCTAGGCATGGTCTAGAACCCAAAAATGGCGATTCTTATATCAAATGGGGGGATTTTTTGTTTAAAAAAGAAAGACTTACAAAAAAATTCAAAAATTTCTGAAATGTAACTTAATTACTTACGAAATTCGTTAGTAGTTCTAAAGTAGGCAAAGCAGGGAAACAGGACTGACACTGTTTTAAGCACAGGCAAATCAAGGGCAACATTTCCCTTGGTTTCCTTGCAGGGAGATATAAAGCATTAATATATTATTATTATTATTAATATTATTAAAGGACAGGGTTCCTTTGCAGGGACACATATAATGCATTAATATATTATTATTATTAATATTATTAAATAAATGCCTAGGCCTACCTCTGGTGCAGGCCTTGCTAATCTGTAGAGTTCTCCTCACTCCATCTTTTTTTCCCCATTCAGTTTTACCATAGCAGTCTAGGACCTCCGTTGGAACTCTATGGCTTTTCTTGATTCTGAACTCTTCCTTCTCCTCTCCGTGCTCTTTTCACTCCTGCTGCCCTTCTCTCAGCAGTTCTTCTGTCCTCCTACTCTGTCCTTCTATCTAAACCCCCTTCCTGGGTGTTTAAATCGCTTTTTTCGTCAGTCCTCCAGCCCCTCTAGGAGTCCCGATTTCGGGCTCTCTATCGTTTCCGGCTCCCTTTTCACTTCCTGGAAGAGGCCTTTCACTCTAATTAGGCTGCAAGCATGGAAAGGCCCCGATTTGACTGTGAGTTATGTCTGCAAAGCTATTTTGGAGAGGGAAATTTTCCTGTTGGGGGGACATCCGAAATATTTAATAATCTAATGAAATTTTGGGCCCAGGGGGTGCGGAAAAGAAAGTCCACTTCCGGGATTGGCCTTGCGATCCGTATAAACTTGAAAGGCCCATTACATACGAATCACTTACGATTTCTTTTAATTTCCGTTTCATTTTTCTCATGCTTACTGCTTTCCTCTCCCACGCCATGAGCTCAGACCTGCACTAACTTACACCGAGTTTGTTAATTGGTATTAATAAGAGCTGCCCTTGTGCAGTTGTTAATGATTCACCTATTTCGTCGATAAGCCCTTTCATAACGGATTGAAAACCCATCGGGTGGTGAAAGATGACGGACTATTTGCTTAGCCACTGGCTTTGGGGGTTGTAACTGAGAAGGCTTAAGACCCCGGGCATTGAGGGATTCCGGGGATGCCTTCCTGGGCTCGTGGAGGGATGGATGTTTGCCTTTGATAAATGAGAGGATGATGGGGAGCAATTAGGCTGGCAGGTTGAATGGTGCTGGGCTTCTGTTATCTGCAAATGATAGAGAGACGTGGAGTCAGGAATGCCATCGGCAGGTTCAAGCCCTGGGCTTTGGGCAATGAGTAACTATTCCGTCTGCGATGCAACCTCTGTTCTCCGCTCAGCTATGAACACACCCGCCGAGGTGGAATTCCAGCTCAGATGTGTAGCTGAAGGAAAGCAGTGATATCGGAGGTGACCCCCCCCCCTCCCAGGACTCTCCAAAACAGTGTTTCCCAACCTTTTTTGAGCCGCGGCACACTTTTTACATTTGCAAATTCCTGGGGCACAACACCAACCAAAATGATACAAAACGACACTCTAACACAGTAATACATATAGTTAATATGTTTTTAAATGTATTTATACACTCAGTGTGAAACCTGGGCCTGTTTCGATGGACACAACATAGATATCCTGGCAGGAATGGCAGAAAGACACAAACTTCCCACGCAGAACTCCCATAACCAAGAGAAAATGCTATAAGAGTTTGGTGGGCATTGACCTTGGGTTTTGGAGTTGTAGTTCACCTATATCCAGAGAGCACTGTGGACTCAAACAATGTTGGATCAGGACCAAACTTGGCATGAATACTTAATATGCCCAAATGTGAACACAGATGGAGTTTGGGGAAAATAGACCTTGACATTTGGGAGTTACAGTTTCTGGGATTTATAATTAACATGCAATCAAAGAGCATCCTGAACTCTTGCAACAATGGAATTGAACCAAACTTGGCATATTGAACTCTCATCACCAACCAAAAGTACTGAAAGTACTGAAACGTATATGGGGTTCAGGGGAAATAGACCTTGACATTTGGGAGGAAGGCTGAGGAAGGCTGGCGAGGGAGTCCCTCACGGAATCCCGCCTGCCTTTCCTTCCTCCAAGGATCCTCCTGCCAGGCCCTGATCCTTTCCCCCCGTGCAGGAAAGCCCCTTCTCCCCTTTGGGGCCCTTCCTCCCTGAGGGGCTTTGGGGGGGCCGGGCCAAGTGGGGCCTCACCTGGGATGCAGCAGGGCCGAGCCGGGGCGTCTCCGGAAGCAGCTGGTTCCTTTGCTTTCTTCATCGCCGCAGGACCCCCGGGACCTAGTGCGCATGCGCCTAGACTTCCACTTCCGCCTCCGTTCCCCATCCTCCCTCATTTGGAAGCAGGCTGGCTGGGGAAACGGCCGAAGGAGGTGGTGCCCTGGTCCCTTCTTCTTTTTCTTCACCACCACCTGGCCCTTCCTCCTCCTCCCCCCCACAAGCAGCAGCAGCAGGTGTTCGGCAGGAGGGGGGGAAAGGGGGGGAAGAGAGGTTTTCCGCGGCACACCAGGTGATCCCTCACGGAACAGTAGAGTGACGTGGAACAGCGGTTGGGAAACACCGACCTAGCAAATGTGGAGTATTTGACTCAGGGGCGGTCTTTCCATTAGGCCGACTAAGCGGCCGCGTAGGGCGACGCCTCCTGGGAGGGGTGTCATCACCTGGGAGGGGCACCGGCACGCCGGCCGCCATGCCCTGCCACTCCGCCGGGTGGAGGCGTGCTTGGGAGCCAGTGCTGCCCGCGGCGTGCCTCCGCAGCCGGCGGCACAGCCGCGTGGCCGCACGGGACACCGTCGCGCATGTCTTGTGCGCAGCCGTGCAGGACGCCGTCGCGTATGCGTGCAGCCGTGCAGGACGCCGGCGTGCATCTGCCGAACTGGGACGCTGGCGCACATGCACAGCGGCATCCAGAAGCCACCAGGGGGTGCCAAAATAATCTTCGCTTACCCTCCCGGAGAGGTAAGACCGCCCCTGATTTGACTGTATTGTTTCCTGTGCTGATCTATGACTGAAACGAATGATCTGATTCGACTTGACTTGACTGTATTGTTGTTGTTAAGTTTACAATGGGATTGGAGCCTGCAAACATTTCGCAACATGCCAAGTGTGCTTGAAATGCTGATTGATGGGTTTATTTTTCTGTTTGGCCCACCTTTGACTTCTGAAAATATGGAAATGAGCCTGCTGATCCTCCGTAGAGATGCCGCTCCCATGAGTCCTCTCGATCCAGGATTGCTTCCTTCCTGCTGCTGCTGCTGCTGCGCTTTTGCAGAAAGCAATTGAGAGCACGACACAGGGCTTCGGTTCTGAAAGTGACCTTTCCTCCCGGCTGCTCCTGGGGCTGCGGGAATGGCGCGGCCGCTCACTGAAATTGCTCGCTGGCTGTACGGTTTCTGCAGATCACTGTGGTGAGCTGCGTTGCCAACCTGAAGGATAGCGTTCACCTCAATTACTTGCCTGCTGAAAAATGTCAACAATATGGAAGAATGGAGGCGGGGGACGGTTGTGAGGGCAGGAGATGCGCTGCCCAGAAATAGTATCAAATGTCCCTTCTAAAAAAGATCAGAATTGACACTGGGGTGGTTACTCTGAACTATCTATATATATATTTTTCCAACGTCCGTGCAATGTCGTATATAGACAACGAAACTATGCAACGCAGAAGCATGAAAATCGGCAGCCCATACAACTATACCCCAAGGTACCTAGAGGGCCCAAAAAAATGGCCCTACATACCTCCCAACACCCCCAAACACAAACCCCAAAAAATTGCCCAACGGAACTCACATCCCGCCCTCTCTGCTGCCTGCACGCGCATAGAACGTTCGCGCATGCATGGCAGCCAGAGCACAGAGATAGAGAAAACATACACAAACATATACACATACACACACAATCATCAGCACACACCACACACACACACACACATATACATAAAAACATGCATACACACATACACATATATATACACATAAACATATCTACACACATATATACACACATACACACACATATACACACATACACATATATATACACACACATATACACACACATACACATATATACACACACATATACACACATACACACATATATACACACACATATACACACATACACATATATATATACACATACACATATATACACACACATATATACACACATACACACACATATACACACATACACATATATATACACACACATATATACACACATACACATATATATACACACACATATACACACACACACATATATACACACACACACATATATACACACATACACATACTGTATATACACACACACATATACATTACACACACATATACACACATACACATATATACACACACATATACACACATACACATATATACACACATATATACACACACACACATACACACATACACACATATATATACACACACATATATACACACATACACATATATACACACACACATACACACATACACATATATATACACACACATATATACACACATACACATATATATACACACACACACATATATACACACACATATATACACACATACACATACTGTATATACACACACATATATACATTACACACACATATATACACACAAACATACACATATATACACACACAAAACATATATACAAACTGCGCCACAGGAACGCGTGGCACGGGACAGCTAGTTAATATATATAGTAAGGCCGGCATCCTGTTAGTGGCACACACACACACTTGTGTACATTGCACTATGTGTGCAGAATGAATTAATTGCCATAGTACAGTGTTTCCCAACCAAGTGTGCTGTGGCACACAAGTGTGCCGTGAGCGATCATCAGGTGTGCCGTGGGAAATGGGAACCTCCAACCCCCTTCCTTCCCCCTCCAGCTGAACACTTTTCCTTCTCCACTCGGGCTCCCTTCTTCCCAGCCTCGCTCTGCTCGCTTTGTCTCGCTTTGCTCTGGGGCGAGTCTGCGCAGTAGCGCCCGCACAGGTCACGCCTTCCACCCTCCCCCTCCCCTCCTAAACACGCTCACGTTGCCCCCTCGGATCAAAATGGCGGCAGAAGCGGCAGTGTAGAAGAAAAAGTCAGTGTTGGGCAGGAGGGGGAAGAAAGGGCGTGAAGGGGAGGAAGAGGTCTCTGTCGAAATTGGCATGGGCAAACTTGGACCTTCCAGGTGTTTTGGACTCCGGCCCTTTTTCTTTTCCCCCTCAGCCACTTAAGTAGGAAAGGGCCTCAGGCTGTGAGGAATGGTGGGAGTTGGAGTCCAAAGCACCCAGAGGGCCGAAGCTTTCCCATGCCTGTTTTAGGGACCTTAAAGTGGTGAGCCTCCTTCCAACATTGTGGTTCTGGATAGAAAACAAACAACAACATAACACAACATTGTTTGAGTCCACAATGTGCTCTCTGGGTGTAGGTGAACTACAACTTCCAAACTCAAGGTCAAGTCCCAAGCAAACCCTTTCAGCACTTTCTGTTGGTAATGAGAGTTCAATATGCCAAGTTTGGTTCAATTCCATTGTTGCAAGAGTTCGGGATGCTCTTTGATTGTGTGTTAACTATAAATCCCAGAAACTGTAACTCCCAAATGCCAAGATCTATTTTCCCCAAACTCCATCTGTGTTCACATTTGGGCATATTGAGTATTCATGCCAAGTTTGGTCCTGATCCAACATTGTTTGAGTCCACAGTGATCTCTGGACATAGGTGAACTACAACTCCAAAACTCAAGGTTAATGCCCACCAAACCCTTCCAGTATTTTCTGTGGGTCTATTTTGACATTGCTCCCGTTTTCAACCACAAATCTGTGTGAGATGAGCTTCTCTAGCTTGACTGCGATAAAAACTAAACACAGAGAGAGACTGACCGCTGTTGAGCAAGACCTTCTTGTGTGTCTTTCTGCCATTCCTGCCAGGATATCTATGTTGTGTTCATAGAAACAGGCCCAGGTTTCACACTAAGTGACTATAAATACATTTAAAAACATATTAACTATATGTATGACTGTGTTAGAGTGTCGTTTTGTGTCATTTTGTGTCATTTTGGTTGGTCGTGTGCCCCAGGATTTCTATGTTGTGTTCATCGAAACAGGCCCAGGTTTCACACTAAGTGACTATAAATACATTTAAAAACATATTAACTATATGTATGACTGTGTTAGAGTGTCGTTTTGTGTCATTTTGTGTCATTTTGGTTGGTGGTGTGCCCCAGGATTTCTATGTTGTGTTCATCGAAACAGGCCCAGGTTTCACACTAAGTGACTATAAATACATTAAAAAACATATTAACTATATGTATGACTGTGTTAGAGTGTCACTTTGTGTCATTTTGGTTGGTGGTGTGCCCCAGGATATCTATGTTGTGTTCATAGAAACAGGTCCAGGTTTCACACTAAGTGAGTATAAATACATTTAGAAACATATTAACTATATGTATGACTGTGTTAGAGTGTCGTTTTGTGTCATTTTGGTTGGTGGTGTGCCCCAGGATATCTATGTTGTGTTCATAGAAACAGGTCCAGGTTTCACACTAAGTGAGTGTATAAATACATTTAGAAACATATTAACTATATGTATGACTGTGTTAGAGTGTCGTTTTGTGTCATTTTGGTTGGTGGTGTGCCCCAGGATATCTATGTTGAGTTCATAGAAACAGGTCAGGTCCAGGTTTCATTTAGAAACATATTAATTATATGTATGACTGTGTTAAGTGATTTTGGTTGGTGGTGTGCCCCATGTTGTGTTCATAAATACATTTAGAAACATATTAACTATATGTATGACTGTGTTAGAGTGTCGTTTTGTGTCATTTTGGTTGGTGGTGTGCCCCAGGATATCTATGTTGTGTTCATAGAAACAGGTCCAGGTTTCACACTAAGTGAGTGTATAAATACATTTAGAAACATATTAACTATATGTATGACTGTGTTAGAGTGTCTTTTTGTTTCATTTTGGTTGGTGGTGTGCCCCAGGATATCTATTTTGTTGTGTTCATAGAAACAGGTCCAGGTTTCACACTAAGTGAGTGTATAAATACATTTAGAAACATATTAACTATATGTATGACTGTGTTAGAGTGTCGTTTTTGTGTCATTTTGCTGGTGGTGTGCCCCAGGATATCTATGTTGAGTTCATAGAAACAGGTCCAGGTTTCACACTAAGTGAGTATAAATACATTTAGAAACATATTAACTATATGTATGACTGTGTTAGAGTGTCGTTTTGTGTCATTTTGGTTGGTGGTGTGCCCCAGGATATCTATGTTGTGTTCATAGAAACAGGTCCAGGTTTCACACTAAGTGAGTGTATAAATACATTTAGAAACATATTAACTATATGTATGACTGTGTTAGAGTGTCGTTTTGTGTCATTTTGGTTGGTGGTGTGCCCCAGGATATCTATGTTGTGTTCATAGAAACAGGTCCAGGTTTCACACTAAGTGAGTGTATAATACATTTAGAAACATATTAACTATATGTATGACTGTGTTAGAGTGTCGTTTTGTGTCATTTTGGTTGGTGGTGTGCCCCAGGATATCTATGTTGTGTTCATAGAAACAGGTCCAGGTTTCACACTAAGTGAGTGTATAAATACATTTAGAAACATATTAACTATATGTATGACTGTGTTAGAGTGTCGTTTTGTGTCATTTTGGTTGGTGGTGTGCCCCAGGATATCTATGTTGTGTTCATAGAAACAGGTCCAGGTTTCACACTAAGTGAGTGTATAAATACATTTAGAAACATATTAACTATATGTATGACTGTGTTAGAGTGTCGTTTTGTGTCATTTTGGTTGGTGGTGTGCCCCGGGACTTTTGTAAATGTAAAAAATGTGCCGCGGCTCAAAAAAGGTTGAAAAACACTGAGTTACGTAACATAAAGCCTTTTCCATTACAGCTCTGCTAGCTACCTGACCAATTTTCAGGCTTCTTCTGTCTAATACTAACTCCCGCACTCAAAAAAACTGCTTGATAAACTGACAAGACTCTGACAGGGTATTTTCAAGTCATTTTTTCCTTTTTCTAAATTAGGCTCCGCCCCCTTCTCTACCAGCCAATCCTAACTCCCTTCATTTCCCTCCAGGCTTACTTTTAGGCACGCCCCCTTTTGGAAATAAGATCCAAGGTGGATGCCCCCAGGCAACTATCTAAAATGGCTGCCAATTTCTTGGGCCTAGTTATTTATTTATTTATTTATTTATTGTTCATTTCCAGCAGGCTCGGGGCGGTTTACATAAAACACATAATAAAACAGCCACATCTTGATTTAGTACAGCAATATTAAAACAGAGCATAAAAACAAAGTATAAAAACGAACAAGCTACTTAATATTTTTAGCAACTTTGGACAGCTTTAATCAAGAGCCAGTTAGGTTGAAGGCCTGCCTAAAAGGGACGTCTTGCAGGCTCTCCGAACGGGCCGATTCCTTAATGGCACGAACTTCATCTGGCATTGAGTTCCATAGCGATGGTGCCGCTACAGAAAAGGCTCTCATTCTACCGTGTTTCCCGAAAGTAAGACAGCGTCTTACTTTCTTCCTCCCCGAAAAGTCCCCCCACGGCTTACTTTCGGGTACGTCTTATATAACCCAAGACGTACCCGTCGCCACGCCCACGCCGCCGCTGCAGCCGCCGCCACGCCGCCGCCGCCGCAACCGGCCCCATCGGCCGTGGCACACCTCCGCAGCACACCTTTGCGCCAGGCCTCCAAGGAAGGGAGGGGGAAGAGAGCCAGAGGCGTGGCGAAGCGGCGCGCATCACTCTGACGCGGCGCTGCCTCGCCACACCCCTGGCTCCTTTCCCCTCCCTTCCTTGACGAAAGAAGGGAGGGGGAAACGGCCAGGGCGTGGCGGCGGCGGCGCGTCACTCTGACGCGCCGCCGCTTCGCCACGCCCCTGGCTCCTTTCCCCCTCCCTTCCTTGGAGGCCTGGCGGAAAGGTGTGCCGCGGAGGTGTGCCGCGGCCGATGGGCCGGTTGCGGCGGCGGCAGCGCGGCGACGTGACGAGGTACGGCTTACTTTCGGGGTACGGCTTATATTAGCCAACCCCCCTGACACCCCCGATACGTCTTACAATCGGGGGTGTCTTACTTTCGGGGAAACACGGTAGTTGTTGACAGGCGGCAGGAATGGATAGATGGAACTACTAAGAGATTTTGCTCTTCCGAGCGTAGTGATCTCGGGGGGAATGTACGGGGTGAGGCGGTCCCTCAGATACACCGGCCCTAGACCATACAAGGCCTTAAAGGTCAACACCAGCACCTTGAAAACAATCCGGTACTCTATTGGTAGCCAGTGCAGTTGCTGCAGAATAGGTGTAATGTGGTCTGGTGCACAGGGGCGGTCCGACATATACGCGAAGTAAGCGGCCACTTAGGGCGCCAACTTCTGGGAAGGGCGCCATCTTCTGGGAAGGGCGCCCCAACGCCGGCCGCGCCGCCGCAGCAAACCTCCCTGCTGCTGCGTCGGCTTCAGCGCCTGGCCTGCAGGAGCTTCTGGGCATGCGCGGAGATTTTCGCGCATACGCAGTGGCTCCGGAGCTGAAGTTGAGCTCCAGAGCCACTGCGCATGCCCAGAAGCTCCTGCAGGCACTGAAGCCGAAGCCTGTAAACTCGTCACATCAGCACTCCGTCCGTATTCGGCACGCAGGGGGCGGAGGCAAAAAGAGAGGGGGCGGAGACAAAGGGGGGCGCCAAAGTAATGTTCGCTTGCCATATAAAATAACCTTAGACCGCCCCTGCTTGTGCAGGTGCTCCCACCAGCAGTCGAGCCGCAGCATTCTGCACTAGCTTGAGTTTCCGGATTGCAGACAAGGGAAGGCCAATGTAGAGGGTGTTACAGTAGTCCAGTCTCAAGGTGACCATCGCCTGGATCACCGTAGCCAAGCCTGTCGTAGATGGAAAAACGCGGTCCTGCATACCATGGAGATTTGCATCTCCATCGATAGCAGCGGGTCCAATTGGACCCCCAGGCTCTTTACTGAAGACGACGGGCTTAAAGGCTCGCCATCCAGGGTAGGCAGCCGGCATCCACTCAATCCAAGACGACCCAGCCATAGGATCTCCGGATTCACCTTCAACCGGCTAGCATGCAACCATACAGTCACGGCTTCAAGGCATAGATGGAAACCATCGGGTACGGTATCCGGCCTGCCGTCCATTCTCAGCACCAGCTGGGTGTCATCAGCGTACTGATGGCACTCCAGACCAAAGTCGCGAACCAGTTGGGCCAGGGGGCGCATATAGATATTAAACAATAAAGGGGAAAGGATGGCACCCTGGGGGACCCCGCAACTTAAAGGGAGTCTCCTGGAAACCATCCCTCCCCTCTCCACACGTTGTCCCCGATCTTGGAGAAAGGAGGCCACCCATTTAAGGGCGGTCCCCCTAACCCCCGTCACGGCTAAATGGTGGGTCAACAATACATGATCTACCGTGTCGAAGGCTGCTGTGAGATCTAACAGCACGAGCAGCGCAGACGCATCCTGGTCAAGCTGGCAGCGAAGTTGGTCTGTAATGGAGACAAGCACAGTCTCCGTCCCATGCCCAATACGGAAGCCGGACTGGAAGGGGTCAAGTCCAGCTGTGCCGTCTAAGTACTGTTGCAGTTGATCCGCTATTGCCTCCCAGGTAGGGAATTCATCACATATGGCAGTGTTTCCCAAACTTTTTTGAGCCGCGGCACACTTTTTACATTTGCAAAATCCCGGGGCACACCACCAACCAAAATGACACCAAATGACACTCTAACACAGTAATACACATAGTTAATATGTTTCTAAATGTATTTATACACTCAGTTTGAAACCTGGGCCTGTTTCGATGAACACAACATAGATATCCTGGCAGGAATGGCAGAAAGACACAAACTTCCCGCACACAAACTTCTATCTACCCTGATTTTCTGGGTGTTTAAACTGCTTTTTCCCCTTCAGTCCTCCAAGGCGCTCTAGGACCCCGTTTTTCTCTATGGAGCCTTCAGTCCTCCAGGGCGCTCTAGGACCCCCATTTTTCCTCTATGGTTCCCCTTGCTTCTGTACTTTTTTTTACAGTTGTCTTGTCACTCCCTCCTCCTCTTCTTTCAGCCTTTGTTGTCTCCTTCTCCTCCTTTCCTTCTATCTACCCCGATTTTCTGGGTGTTTAAACTGCTTTTTCCCCTTCAGTCCTCCAAGGTGCTCTAGGACCCCCGTTTTTCTCTATGGTTCCTTCAGTCCTCCAGGGCGCTCTAGGACCCCTGTTTTTCCTCTATGGTTCCCCTTGCTTCTTCACTTCTTCCAGGAAGGCCTTTTACTTTAATTATCCTCTGACCAGGCAAAGGGCCCTGATATGTCTGTAAGTAACCCTGAAAAGCTATTTTGGAGGAGAAGCAGGGGAAGCCAAAAAGAACTGAGAGGGAAGATACGATCTAATTACAATAATTAAGAAAATTGGCGGCCCCCAGGTTTGGTAAACAAATTATACTTCCGGGTTGGAGCACATGGTTCAAAAAACAAAAAAAATTAGCTTTTTTATACAAATTTAATCCGATTTCAAATAATTTTTTAAACCGCGAGACCAACCCTACCCGTACGGTTCAAGAAAGCTACCTGTTTCCTCATCAGCTTCCCTCTGCGGTCAGTGGTTCCCTTGATGTATAACAAGAACACTTTTCCTCTGGGTGGATCTTGGTCTTGGCTCTCATGGCTTGTTCTCGGTCTTGCATCTCTTCTGCTGCGTGTGGTGGACTCTCCATTGGCCTGGAAAGCCCAGATTAGGTGTTCCGTTCACCTTGGAGGAGGTGGGTTTCGCAGATTCTTTTTGCACGGTCCGCCAGGGCTTTAATGGTGCTTCTTTTTTTTTTTTGCCTTGGGTGATGGTTGGAGTTTTTCTGTAGGTATCTATCTGTATGTGTAGGTTTTATGCAAACTGTGTGACCCAATTGCTGATTTGGTTTGCGGATGACTAGGACAGTTTTTCCCAACCTTTTTTGAACCGCATTTTTTACATTTACAAAATCCTGGGGCACACCACCAACCAAAATGACACAAAATGACACTCTAACACAGTAATACATATAGTTAATGTGTTTTTTAATGCATTTATACACTCACTGTGAAATCTGGGCCTGTTTCGATGAACACAACATAGAATTCCTGGAATGGCAGAAAGACACAACTGCCCACACAGAACTCCCATAACCAAGAGAAAATGCTATAAGAGTTTGGTGGGCATTGACCTTGAGTTTTGGAGTTGTAGTTCACCTATATCCAGAGAGCACTGTGGACTGAAACAATGTTGGGTCAGGACCAAACTTTATATAAACAGAGCTCAAGGGCTGTAAAGCTAAACAAAACAGTACCCACGGAGGGTTCAATGTAATAAATCACAAATTCAATGTTTCATCAAATAATATTATATTGAATATATAATATCAAAGTCACAGAAAGACTTGCAGAATAAAACAGGGTATATATAACAAACCCTAAATGAAATCCCACGCAGGGGTTAATGCTGGTAACAATTCAATGTCCCTCGCAGGGGTTAATACCACATATATCAATTATTTTGCTTAGATAGCATGTAGTGAAATCATATATCATAAAGAGTCCGAAAATTATACTCATCCCAGGTGGGGAAAATAACGAATGTAGGACGCTGAGGAGTAATTAGTCCCCTCACAGTGGATGGTTCAGGCCGACGGAGTCGCCATGCGTATTGAGAGGCCCAGAAGTCCGTTTCACCGGTAGTCCAGTTTTTTCAAGGCAAATCAATATGCGTCCAGTATCATGGTAAAGTGTCTATAATATATAACCCAGGCGTAGTAGCCGATCATGGGTGACCCAAAGGCTTTCTGTGACTTTGATATTATATGATATTCAATATAATATTATTTGATGAAACATTGAATTTGTGATTTATTACATTGAACCCTCCGTGGGTACTGTTTTGTTCAGGACCAAACTTGGCATGAATACTCAATATGCCCAAATATGAACGCAGATGGAGTTCAGGGGAAATAGACCTTGACTTTTGGGAGTTTTAGTTGCTGGGATTTATTGTTCCCCTACAATCAAAGAGCATTCTGAACCCCACCAATGATAGAACTGGGCCAAATTTCCCACACAGAACCCCCAGGAGGCAAGAGGAGGTCTCTACTTGGGGAAAGGGAGGCGGGCCTTCCCAATGCATGGAGCGGGAGAGACCAAGTAGGCAATGGGTGGGGAGGGGGGTGGTTGTAATTTTGTGCCTTCATTGAGGTAGGTTTCTTAGGGTTTTTATACTTCAACACACTAGACTCCCCCCCCCCCTTCCTGGAGGTTCCAATTTTCCACGGCACACCCGATGATCGCTCACGGCACGCTAGTGTGCCCCCGGCACACTGGTTGAGAAACACTGGCATGTGGTATCTGCTGTGTGGATGCTGGACTTTTGGAGCGGAACATTGCAAAATTCCTGACAACGGGCCAAATCTTGAGAGCTGGGGCCCAAAATACTTGGAGGGCCAACATTTGGAAACCAAGCAACTCTGCGTGTGAATTTCTTAAAAAGGGAAAATGCATAAAGAACAGAATGGGAAAATACTGTCTGATCAAAAAGGAAATAGAAAATGGCATTTTCCACCCATCCCTGCTGTGTGTTGTTGGATCGGTGTCCCTCCCCTCCCAGCTTGATGCTCCATTGACTTCTAAACTCGGTGACAGAAATTCTATTCTAGCATGATGAATCTCCTAAAAGATAAATACCTCCATCCTTCCCCCCTTCCTTCCTTCCCCCTTTCCTTCCTCCCCCCCCCCTTTCCTGTAATTAGGGTGATATTTGCCACAGCAGGTCTTGTTCTCTACCAACATTATTTAAAGAGTAATACATCACTGGAGAATCCTGACATAAAAGCTATATGGGAGGGGGGGGGGGGGGGGGAGGCAGGGAGAGGTTGTCTTTCGCCCTGCAGGCAAATGGCAAGGATGAAAAATCACATTGGGAGATGGTGCAGGCCTTAGTGCATAAGAAGAAATCCAAAGGGAAGTTACTTTTTCTGGGTGACAGCACCTATAAGCCCCCAGTCGGCATAACTCCTGCTCGCTTGGCATATATAACAGTTTCTGTAAACATCTATCTATCTATCTATCTATCTATCTATCTATCTATATCTATGTATTAGGCATGAGAAAAAAGTTATGAAAATCAAAAGAAATCGTGATTCGTATGTAATGGGACTTTCTAGTTTGTACGCATCACGGCAGCTAACCAGGAAGTAGACTTTCTTTTACGGTCCTTGAGGCCAACAATTTGCGTAATGATCGTAATTAATTCTTAATTATTGTACTACTCGCTTCTCCCTGTCTTCTCCCCCTCATTTCCTTCCCGCCTTCATTCATCTTCTTCTTTTTCCCGCATTTCTATGGGGAACTGGAAGTGACGCTGCTGCTAGGCATTCTGGGAAGTGTAGTCCTCCACGCTTCTCCCCCCTCCCTTCTCTTCCCCGTTGCTCTGTCTTGCCCCACCGCAGGGGCCAACTTCACACACACACACACACACACGCTTCTCCTCCTTTCTCTCTCTGCGCTCTCTCACATGCTTCTCTGCCCCCTCCTCTTTCCTGGTGGCTTCTCCCCCTCCCTTCTCTTCCCCGTTGCTCTGTCTTGCCCCACCGCAGGGGCCAACTTCACACACACACACACACACACACGCGCTCCTCCTCTCTCTCCCGGCACTCTCTCACATGCTTCTCTGCCCCCTCCTCTTTCCTGGTGGCTTCTCCCCCCCTTCTCTTCCCCGTTGCTCTGTCTTGCCCCACCGCACGGGCCAACTTCACACACACACACACACACACACACGCTTCTCCTCCTCTCTCTCCCTGCCCTCTCTCACATGCTTCTCTGCCCCCTCCTCTTTCCTGGTGGCTTCTCCCCCCTCCCTTCTCTTCCCCATTGCTCTGTCTTGCCCCACCGCAGGGGCCAACTTCACACACACACACACACACACACACGCTTCTCCTCCTCTCTCTCTCTGCACTCTCTCAGATGCTTCTCCCCCCCCTTCTCTTCCCTGTTGCTCTGCCTTGCCCCACCGCAGGGGCCAACTTCTCACACACACACACACACACACACACACACGCTTCTCCTCCCTCCCCTGCCCTCTCTCACATGCTTCTGCCCCTCCTCGTTCCTGGTGGCTTCCCCCCCCCCTTCTCTTCCCCATTGCTCTGTCTTGCCCCACCGCAGGGGCCAACTTCACACACACACACACACACACACACGCTTCTCCTCCTCTCTCTCTCTGCACTCTCTCAGATGCTTCTCCCCCCCCCTTCTCTTCCCTGTTGCTCTGCCTTGCCCCACCGCAGGGGCCAACTTCACACACACACACACACACACACACACGCTTCTCCTCCTCTCTCTCTCTGCACTCTCTCAGATGCTTCTCCCCCCCCCCTTCTCTTCCCTGTTGCTCTGCCTTGCCCCACCGCAGGGGCCAACTTCACACACACACACACACACACACTGTTCCCTCCTCTCTCTCCTGCCCTCTCTCACATGCTTCTCTGCCCCCTCCTCTTTCCTGGTGGCTTCTCCCCCTCCCTTCCTTCCCCATTGCTCTGTCTTGCCCCATTGCAGGGCCAACTGTCTTGCCCTCTCTGCACTCTCTCAGATGCTTCTCCCCCTTCTCTTCCCTGTTGCTCTGCCTTGCCCCACCACAACACACACACACACACACACACACACGCTTCTCCTCCTCTCTCTCTGCACTCTCTCAGATGCTTCTCCCCCCCCCCTTCTCTTCCCTGTTGCTCTGCCTTGCCCCACCGCAGGGGCCAACTTCCACACACACACACACACACACACGCCTCCCTCCTTCTCCCTGGTCTCACATGGCTTCTCTGCCCCCTCCCTTTCCTGGTGGCTTCCCCCCTCCCTTCTCTTCCCCATTGCTCTGTCTTGCCCCACCGCAGGGGCCAACTTCACACACACACACACACACACACACACGCTTCTCCTCCTTTCTCTCCCTGCACTCTCTCACATGCTTCTCTGCCCCCTCCTCTTTCCTGGTGGCTTCTCCCCCCCCCTTCTCTTCCCCGTTGCTCTGTCTTGCCCCATCGCACGGGCCAACTTCAGCCCTCCAGGTGTTTTGGACTTCAACTCCCACCATTCCTCACAGCCTCAGGCCTCTTCCTTTTCCTCTCAGCCTGGGCAAACTTGGGCCCCTCGCTCCCTCAGGATCGGGGTGAGAGAGAGGCAGCGAGGAGCGGGGGGGGGGGCGGCGCCCCCTTTTGTTTTGCTGCTTCCAAGAATATAATACCCCCTCCCTCCTTCCCTCCCTCCTTCCTATTTGGAGAGTCTAGAATTCAGTGTGATTTATTCAAGTTTTGGCCTACAACTCCCAGAAATCCCAGCCAATTTACCAGCTGTTAGGATTTCTGGGAGTTGTAGGCCAAAACCATCTGGAATGCGCATGCGCTGGCATACAAACTACTAACGAATTTCGTTAGTAATTAAGTTACATTTTAGAAATTTTTGGAAATTTTTTTGTAAGTCTTTCTTTTACTAATCAGCCCCATTTGATTTTAGAATCGCCATTTTTGGGTTCGAAACCATGCCTACTATGTATATAAAAAAGTCAGTGTTTGACGCAGTGGGCGGTGCGGTGGTGTGAAGGGAGGAATATGTGCCAGCGTTTCAATTGGCTGCCACTGTGGGATTATTTGCGTAAAGGACTCTGATTGGCCAGCATTAGAACTCCAACATTCTACGGCACCAGACAGAGGGGATTGGCTGCAACTGAAATGGTATTTGCATAAAGGACCCCGATTGGCCAACCAGATTCCAACATTCTAAAGTGACTCAGAGGAAAAAGAAAAGGCCTCAGGCAGTCAGCCACTACGGCCCACAGCAATGAGAAAAGGTCTCAGGCAGTTAGCCACTACGGCCCACAGCAATGATGGATCAGGACCAAACTTGGCAAACAGGGGCCCAATGGCCCACTTCACAACCTGGTGTGGTTTAGGGCAGGATGGGCCACGAATGATGGGATTTGTAGTACCTTCACCTCATTCACTTCCCAAACAACACTGTAGCCCCTGTAAATGACAGACCAGGCCCAAACGGCCCCAGACAGAGGGGATGGGTTGCCACTAAAATGATATTTGCATAAAGGACTCCGATTGGCCATCCACATTCCAACATTCGAAAGTGACTCAGAGAAAAAAGGAAAGGCCTCAGGCAGTCAGACACTGCGGCCCACAGCAGTGACAGATCAGGACAAAACTTGCCAAACAGGGGCCCAATGGCCCACTTCACAACCTGGTGTGGTTTAGGGCAGGATGGGCCATGAATGATGGGATTTGCAGTACCTTCACCTGATTCACTTCCCAAACAACACTGTAGCAACGCGACCCTCACCAACTGCCACAATTACAAATTACAATACAGAGCCCCCATGACCCACTCTACACCCTGGTGCAGTTTCAAGGAGGACGGACCACAGATGATGGGACTTGAAATACCTTCACTCACCTTCCGAGACCGCTGCAACCCTCATCCAAAGAATGATCAGGACCAAATGTGACACACAGAGCCCCCATGACCCACTCTACATCCTGGTGCCATTTGGAGGGGGATGGACCATGGCCAATGGGACTTGCAGTACCTTCACTAAGTTCCTGAGACCACTGTGAGCCACATACACATCTAATAGGAACCAACCATAGCACTCAAGGCCTTCCTCAAAACATCCTGGTTGTGGGAAGGGGAAGTAGCATTCCAACTGACTGACCCCTGAGCATATTCCTGGTATTTGAAGCAATCCCGGATGAAAACTGGGACATGGGTACTGTGTAGCCCAATGGTTCCCAAAGTGGGCGGTACCGCCCCCTGGTGGGTGGTGGGATGATCCAAGGGGGTGCTGGGAGGCTCAGGAGAATTTGGGGTGGTGAGCCCCTGTAAGGGGGCAGTGGTATGAACCAGGCGACAGGCTCCCCGCAGGGCCCGCCCCCTCCCTCCGAGGGAAGCGCGAGTGGTTCCACCCCTCCTTGCTTCTCTGGCATTGTGTGCTAAGGTTGGTCCTTATCAGTTGTTTATTTGGCTCGCAGTGGTCTCAGGAAGTGAGTGAAGGTAATTCAAGTCCCATCACCTGTGGTCCAATGTCTTCCAAACTGAAGCAGGATGTGGTGTGGGTCACGGGGGCTCTGTGTGCCACAGTCCTCTAAGCAAGTGAGTTAAAGTACTGCAAGTCCCGTCATCCATGGTCCATCCTCCCTCAAACTGCACCAGGATGTAGAGTGGGTCTTGAGCGTTCTGTGTGCCAAGTTTGGTCTTGTTTGGGGTCGCAAAGGGGTTGCAAAGTGTTTTGGCCTTAAACTCCCACCATGCCTGGCTCATGCCTCAGGCCTTTTCCCTTACCCCCTCTGCCAGTTTAGAGTGTCGGAATGTTCGTGTTGGCTGGCCAATGAGAGTGTTCTGTGTGCCAAGTTTGGTCTTGTTTGGGGTCGCAAAGGGGTTGCAAAGTGTTTTGGCCTTAAACTCCCACCATGCCTGTCTCATGCCTCAGGCCTTTTCCTTACCCCCTCTGCCAGTTTAGAGTGTCGGAATGTTTGTGTTGGCTGGCCAATGAGAGTGTTCTGTGTGCCAAGTTTGGTCTTGTTTGGGGTCGCAAAGGGGTTGCAAAGTGTTTTGGCCTTAAACTCCCACCATGCCTGACTGCCTCAGGCCTTTTCCTTACCCCCTCTGCCAGTTTAGAGTGTCGGAATGTTCGTGCTGGCTGGCCAATGAGAGTGTTCTGTGTGCCAAGTTTGGTCTTGTTTGGGGTCGCAAAGGGGTTGCAAAGTGTTTTGGCCTTAAACTCCCACCATGCCTGACTCATGCCTCAGGCCTTTTCCTTACCCCCTCTGCCAGTTTAGAGTGTCGGAATGTTCGTGTTGGCTGGCCAATGAGAGTGTTCTGTGTGCCAAGTTTGGTCTTGTTTGGGGTCGCAAAGGGGTTGCAAAGTGTTTTGGCCTTAAACTCCCACCATGCCTGTCTCATGCCTCAGGCCTTTTCCTTACCCCCTCTGCCAGCTTAGAGTGTCGGAATGTTCGTGTTGGCTGGCCAATGAGAGTGTTCTGTGTGCCAAGTTTGGTCTTGTTTGGGGTCGCAAAGGGGTTGCAAAGTGTTTTGGCCTTAAACTCCCACCATGCCTGACTGCCTCAGGCCTTTTCCTTACCCCCTCTGCCAGGTTAGAGTGTCGGAATGTTCGTGGTGGCTGGCCAATGAGAGTGTTCTGTGTGCCAAGTTTGGTCTTGTTTGGGGTCGCAAAGGGGTTGCAAAGTGTTTTGGCCTTAAACTCCCACCATGCCTGACTCATGTCTCAGGCCTTTTCCTTACCCCCTCTGCCAGTTTAGAGTGTCGGAATGTTCGTGTTGGCTGGCCAATGAGAGTGCTTTATGCAAATACTCCCTCAGGGCAACCAATCCCCTCTGTCTGTTGCCTTAGAATGTTGGAGTTCTGAGGCTGGCCAATCAGAGTCCTTTATGCAAATAATCCCACAGTGGGAGCCAATCAGAAAGCTGACACATATCCGCCCTTCTGCCCTCCGCACACATACATACAAACATTCACTTTATATATATATATATATATATATATATATATATATATATATATATTCCTCTTTGGTGGGTCTGACTGGTCCCTGCTTTCATGGCAAGACCCTAAAATTCTTGCTCGATATCATTATAAGCAATTGAACTGAAGCACAGTTCTTACCCATCTCTGAAGCTCTTGGCTCCATAAACTGCAGAAGAATCAAAACATCTCTGATTGAACATCACATCCCGGGAGAAAATACACATTAAGCATCCGCTGTGTCAATCGTCTTTGGCTCCTCAGCAGGGAAAATTGGTATTTCTGTCTTTTGCTTGGCGAGATAAGCAGGACAGAAATAGGTCTTGTTTGGAAACCTTGATTTCCAGAGATCCATCTCTTGACATTTTAATGCAGGGGTTGTGTTGGCAAGTCTGACATGAACCCAACAAGGGGCGGGGCTGCTGGTGTCGCTCTGCAGTCATACATATTCATGACTCACCTTTCTTTGTCAGGGTTTTCTTGAGAAGGAAGTAATTATCGAGTGTAAGTGTTGCACCTCAGCCAGAGTTCACCTTGCCCTTAACACCAACCAGGACTCCAAAAGCAGTAATAAAACTTTTTATTGAAGAAAGTACATATAAAAAGGGAAAATCACGAATAGGGATAAGAAAGGCAAAATATATTTATTTATCTATTATATAAAGGGGTTCCTGTCATGGAACGACTGTCCCAAACAGAGAAACCTTACAACGCAGAAACACCAAACTTGCCAACAGAAATAGGCCTCAAGCAAGGTACGTTTGCAGCAAAGAAACTTTCCCCCCCAAAAACCTAGAAGGCCCCCAAAACAACGAGTTAAAAAACCTACATTTCCCAGCATCCTCCGGGGCTGCCAACGACTCTCCCAGCCTCTACATTCTGGCAACATGATTGGCTGCCAATAAGGGCGGATTTGCATAACTCCTGTACTGGCCAACCAACATGAACATTCCGACCCCTAATAAACTGTCAGAGGAGGATAAGGCAAGGGGCTGAGGCACAAACACAAACACACAATTCACTTCCCACGAAAAAAATTTACACCCCTACAAATCACAGACCACGCCCAAAATTGACAGTAAGGCTTCATTAACTTAATTTCCCTGACTAGGCCTCACTTAATGGAATGCTGTTTACGCTCTGAATTGACAGTAAGGCTTCATTAACTTGATTCTCCAGAAAATTTACACCCCTACAAATCACAGACCACACCCAAAATTGACAGTAAGGCTTCATTAACTTAATTTCCCTGACTAGGCCTCACTTAATGGAATGCTGTTTACGCCCTGAATTGACAGTAAGGCTTCATTAACTTGATTCTCCAGAAAATTTACACCTCTACAAATCACAGACCACGCCCAAAATTGACAGTAAGGCTTCATTAACTTAATTTCCCTGACTAGACCTCACTTAATGGAATGCTGTTTACGCTCTGAATTGACAGTAAGGCTTCATTAACTTGATTCTCCCAACTAGCCCTCAGCTCATTGGACGTTGTGTATGGCCTGAATTGACAGTAAGGCTTCATTAACTTGCTGTTCCTGACTAGGCCTCAGCTCATGGGACATTGTGTATGGCCTGAATTTACAGTAACCTACCTTGACACACAGAGCCCCTATGACCCACGCTACATTCTACTACAGTTTGGAGGAGGGTGGACCATGGATTATGGGACTTGAAGTACCTCCATGGCCCCAACAACACCATAACTAACAACAATTCCAACCCAGACTTTCTCGCATCTCCTAAATAGGGCACAGCAACGCGTGCCGGGTACAGCTAGTTTTCTATAATTTTATACTGCCTGTCAAAGCAGACGCCTCTTAAAGAGCCAGACCCAATAAAGAGTTAAAATGAGTTTATTGTCCACAAAGTCTCTGTGCTTAAAAGCACTCAAAGAAACAAAAAGGCACTTAAAAGTCAGGGGAAAGAAACTCAGAAAACAGTCTAACCGGCATCAAATAAACAGTCTTTGCAGATAGCAAACAGGGAAGAAACACAAGCAGAACAGGAACAAAAAGCGAAGTCAAAGTGAAATCCTGAATCGTCACCGGGAGGCCGTCCTTAAGGGTTGAGCATCAAGCGTAGTCAAGGAAACCGCATCAAGCAGGAGGAGGAGGCAAACCAAGGTCCCAACAGGAGAGTAGTTCAGAGGAATTCAAACCATGCCAAACGTGGTACGGGCAGCAGCAGCAGCGAGTTACTCCGTACAGGAATCAGGATACACAGGATACAGGACACAGCAATTCAAAGTCATAAATCCCAAACACAACACCTTGCCAGCTCCAAAGTGAAGCGCCCAAAAGCCTGCATTTTATTAGTTTCCCATCTCAGACCCACCCGAGCTTGACAACGTCCCATCATAGTTCTCCCCAGCAGTCATCAGGATAGCCTGAGGGCCATTCATCATCATCAGAGAACCCCAAAAAGGTGTCACTGCTTGTGGGTTCCTCACAAACAGCCTGAACTTCCCGCACCCTAGCCCAATCCATCTCTGGTTCTTCATCTGAAGTATCTCCCTCACTCTGACTCCCATCCTCCCCAGGGAAGCCCTCAAAAGACTCATCATTAGTGGGTTCTGTAGGTATTGTCTTATGTAAGGCCCGGTAGGCCTGTAAATATGGTACACTCACTCAGGTAGTTAACACGAGGAATTGAGCTTTATTTAGTCTTACTCCGTAGCAGGTAAAGACCAGACTGGCCTTTTCCCGCCCGTTTCCACAACTTAACTTTTCCAGTCCCACCCCTCCCCCCGAGCGTCCCTGTTCATTGTTTAACATTCCCCGGGCCCACCCCTCACCCCGAGTGTCTCTTCTTATTGGTTCCTTTTCCCGCCTTGTGCTGGTTCCAAGATGGCGGCGCCAGCCGGCTCACTCCCTCCCCCCGAGTGACTCTTCTTGTTGGCGCAATCGCCCACTGTGCGCTCCAACCAAGATGGCGCCGCCGGCTGACCGTTAGCCCCGCAAAGGGGCCGGGCGGTGCTGACAGTCTTATCCTTTTACACTGGGAGATTTCCTCCTCGCTTTGTTCACGAGTAAGCCTTTTGCTTCCTCTCTGATGCATAGAATGGCTATCATCTGCCCCACACAACTCCATACTACCGTTAGACGCTGAAGAATCAGCCCCACCCAATTCTCTACTTCCAGGAGTAGCAAAAGCCTCAGGCTCAACTACAACACCGCCCCTCTCAGCCCCTCCATGTCCTCCAACTCCTGTCAAGACTTAGTTCTCCCCAGCAGTCATCAGGATAGCCTGAGGGCCATTCATCATCATCAGAGAACCCCAAAAAGGTGTCACTGCTTGTGGGTTCCTCACAAACAGCCTGAACTTCCCGCACCCTAGCCCAATCCATCTCTGGTTCTTCATCTGAAGTATCTCCCTCACTCTGACTCCCATCCTCCCCAGGGAAGCCCTCAAAAGACTCATCATTAGTGGGTTCTGTAAGTATTGCCTTATCCTTTTACACTGGGAGATTTCCTCCTCGCTTTGTTCACGAGTAAGCCTTTGGCTTCCTCTCTGATGCATAGAATGGCTATCATCAGCCCCACACAACTCCATACTACTGTTAGACGCTGAAGAATCAGCCCCACCCAATTCTCTACTTCCAGGAGTAGCAAAATCCTCGGGCTCAACTACAACACCGCCCCTCTCAGCCCGAAGGCGACTCGAGGTGTCCTCCAATGTCCTCCAGAAGTTGAGTGGTGCTGGAGGACCTAGAAATGCCTAGAGAGAACATGTTCAACCAACCTGCAAATTACAATCCAGGAAAGGTGAAGGTCCAACTGTATTTTTTTGAAACACAGAACCACAGGATGTATATTAAACCCCCCAAAAATCTTTTATTTGCAGAAGGAGAAAGGAAAAATTCCAGACATGATTTTCAAGATGGGTTTAAACACAATGAAAAAGGGAGCCTTAAAAAAATAGAAGGTAGGCCTGGCAAGGCAGGTCTTTGTACTCCGAAAAACCCAATACCTGTAATTTTTGTAATCCATTGAGTGATTGGTTGGAAAATGAATGGCTGGAGTTTCCTCGGTGTTGAAGACATTCTTGTTCTTTTGTTCATGCCGAAGAATCAGATTTATGTGGGAACCTGCCTCGTCTGCTCTGCTCACCTGGTTGCCCTCCCCGTGATACCATTAGCATGATTGAGACTTGTATTGTCTCCTCTTCCATCCAACAAGGCTCGGTGTCCCAATGACTTTCATTTCCACCTCTCGCTCCTGCTGTTTGGCATGGTCTTTGTCGGAGATTTTCGGTCAGGGGAAAGAATTTCTCATGGCTGCCAGGCATGGAGGTGGGAATGGCCATGGGAAGAGGGCTGGGGAGACAAGGCTGCAGGCGGCTGAATAATTGGTGGCATAAAGCCTGAACATCACTCCTGAGTCTCAGAGTGGTTTCAATCTGACCCTATCAAATCGGATTGCGTGTATACCACAAGTCCGACTTGCATTAAGTCGGACTTGACCACAGTGGTCCATGCCTTAGCTACGGTTTAGATAGAAGGACAGAGTAGAAGGACTTCAGAACTGCTGAGAGAAGGGCAGCAGGAGTGAAAAGAGCACGAAGAGGAGAAGGAAGAGTTCAGAATCAAGAAAAGCCATAGAGTTCAAACAGAGGTCCTAGACTGCTATGGTAAAACTGAATGGGAAAAAGCTGGAGTGAGGAGAACTCTACAGATTAGCAAGGCCTGCACCAGAGGTATTTAATAATATTAATAATAATATAGTAATGCATTATATCTCCCTGCAAGGAAACCAAGGGAAATGTTGCCCCTTGATTTGCCTGTGCTTAAAACAGTGTCAGTCCTGTTTCCCTGCTTTGCCTACTTTAGAACTACTAACTATTTCGTTAGTAATTATGTTACATTTTAGAAATTTTTGGAATTTTTTGTAAGTCTTTCTATTACTAATTTAAAAATCCCCCCCCCCCCCTTAGATTGTCGATTCCCTATTTTTGGGTTCGAAACCATGCCTAATATGCGCCCCCTGGCCCCACTGGTTCGCGACTTTGGTCTGGAGTGCCATCAGTACGCTGATGACACCCAGCTGGTGCTGAGAATGGACGGCAGGCGATTGTTTCCATCTATGCCTCGAAGCTGTGACTATATGGTTGCATGCTAGCCGGTTGAAGGTGAATCCGGAGATCCTATGGCTGGGTCGTCCTGGATTGAGTGGATGCCGGCTGCCTACCCTGGACGGTGAGCCTTTAAGCCTGTCATCTTCAATAAAGAGCCTGGGGGTCCAATTGGACCCGCTGCTATCGATGGAGATGCAAATCTCCATGGTATGCAGGACCGCGTTTTTCCATCTACGACAGACTTGTCCAGAGACGACTTGGCTACAGTGATCCAGGCGATGGTCATCTTGAGACTGGACTACTGTAACGCCCTCTACAATTTTTTTTGTAAGTCTTTCTATTACTAATAAAAAAATTCCCCCCCCCCCATTAGATTTTCGATTCCCTATTTTTGGGTTCGAAACCATGCCTATTAGTTACCTCTAGATTGGACTACTGCAATGTGCTCTACATGGGGCTACCCTTGAAGACGGTCCGGAAACTGCAACTTGTCTAATGCTCGGTGGCCAGATTAATAATGGGGGTGAATTTCAGGGAGTGGTCAACAACAACAATAAAAAATACCTGGTTCTAAAATGGGGTCTGAGTCCTGAACAAGCTCAGACCTGATCACATGATTTGCAGCCACTCCCACAACAAAGAGTTAAAGTAAAATTGCATGCCAATACACAGACATACAATGCAGTAAGCAATCGGAATTCTGTCTCTCTCGGCATTACTTTGCAAATGAAGATTCTTAAGAAGGACTCATCTCACGTTTTTTACAAGCGTGTTGGTGACTAAAAAGGCCAATCTGAGATAGGCAAGACTGGTTGCAGAAAACACAGTAAAATGTCTCCTTGCGTGATGTTGTTTCCAAATTGCGGTCCTCCATCCTCCAGAGACGTGCCCTGCCCAGCGCAGCTGTGTTCTCAATAGCATGGCCTCAACGCTGGTGATCCCTGCTCCCTCAAGGACAGCAACATTCGTCACATAGTCGGTCCAGTGTACATTTAGGATTGTGCGAAGACATTGCTGATGAAAGCGTTCGAGGAGTCGTAGGTGTTGGCGATAGGTGACCCATGTTTCAGACCCATAGAGGAGAATAGACAATACGATCGCTCTGTACACACTGATTTTGGTGCTTTGCCTCAGGTGCTTGTTGCTCCAGACTCTTTTGTGAAGCCTTCCAAATGCACTCTATACCTTTGCTAATCCGTGATCGATCTCTTTATCAATCTTGGCGTCTGAAGAGGTGATGTTTCCCAGGGAGGTGAACTGCTGAAGGGACTTAAGCACAGATGTGCCTATGCTGACGTGGGGGTGATGGTGTTCTTCCTGTGGTGCGGGCTGGTAGAGGACTTCCCTTTTCTTCAGGCTGACTTCCAGCCCAAACAGCTCTGCGGCTGTTGCAAAGCAGGACGTGAGGCGCTGCAGGGCTGCTTCTGAATGGGCGACAAGGGCAGCATCGTTGGCAAAAAGCAGCTCGCGGACTAGGTAGTTTAGAGTGTTAGTGCGAGCCCTCAGGCGGCTTAAGTTGAACAAGCTGCCATCAGTACGATAGCGTATATATATGCCGTCTTCTTCTTCTTAGAGATCTGCCGTAGCCCTTTGGAGCATCATGCTGAAGAAGATTGTAAATAGGGTTGGTGCCAGAACACAACCTTGTTTCACTCCATTGTTTCACATCATTCCACAAGGATATATAAACGTTAGGCATGAGAAAAAAGTTATAAAAATGAAAAGAAATCGGAAGGGATTAGTATGTATGGGACTTTCAAGTCTATACGATTCGCAGGGCCAATCCGAAGTGGACTTTCATTTCCGCCTCTCTGGGCCCAAATTTTCATTAGATTAGTAACTATTTCGGATGCCCACCCAACAAGAAAATTTCCCTTCCAAAATAGCTTTGCAGACATAACTCACAGTCAAATCAGGGCCTTTCCATGCTTGGAGCCTAATTAGAGTGAAGGGCCTCCTCCAGGAAGTGAAAAAGGAGCCGGAAACCATAGAGAGATCCAGATCGGGACTCCTAGAGGGGCTGGAGGACTGACGAAAAAGCGATTTAAACACCCAGGAAGGGGGTTAGATAGAAGGACAGAGTAGAAGGACATAAGAACTGCTGAGAGAAGGGCAGCAGGAGTGAAAAGAGCACGGAGAGGAGAAGGAAGAGTTCAGAATCAAGAAAAGCCATAGAGTTCAAACGGAGGTCCTAGACTGCTATGGTAAAACTGAATGGGAAAAAGCTGGAGTGAGAACTCTACAGATTAGCAAGGCCTGCACCAGAGGTGGACATTGGCAACTATTTTATTTAATAATATTAATAATAATATATTAATGCATTATATCACCCTGCAAGGAAACCAAGGGAAATGTTGCCCCTTGATTTGCCTGTGCTTAAAACAGTGTCAGTCCTGTTTCCCTGCTTTGCCTACTTTAGAACTACTAACGAATTTCGTAAGTAATTGCGTTACATTTTAGAAATTTTTGGAATTTTTTTTGTAAGTCTTTCTATTACTAATAAAAAAAAATCCCCCCCAATTAGATTTTCGATTCCCTATTTTTGAGTTCGAAACCATGCCTAATAAACGTCTACTTTTCAACAGACCTCACAACTCCTGAGGATGCCTGGCATAGATGTGGGTGCAACGTCAGGAGAGAATGCTTCTGGAACATGGCCCAGACAGCAACCCGTTGCCTATTTCCTTTCCAATATTCTGAGCCTATTTCCTTAGGCTCTGAGGTTCTTTTGATGAACAAGGTGACTTTGCTGCCTGTTTTCTCTCTGCTCTGATGGATCGCCCGGGCGCCCGTCAGACGATGGCAGCCGAATCTGACAGCTGGTCAATTCAGCGCTCGCTACTGTTGCTTTCAAGTTCCTTTGCAGCAATTAAAAGGGGAAAACAATCCATACTTTGTGTTTTACTTCCCTGAGATCATTTCATCGTTATGCCAAAAAAGCTTCCTCGCAGGGTTTACGAGACAGCTTTTTAATATCGGCACGGCGGCTATTGATTGCCACTTTATTGGGCAAGGTGACTCAGTTGAAATCCGATTTTCAGAAGGGAAAGCCAGGCAGCGAGTTATGTTCCTTTGCCAGCTTGAAAAATATCAACAGTCACGACATTTCTTTGCAGCGTTTTATTCATCTCCGCGGGGAGCAAAAGGTTTACGGCGTGCTTTAGTCACTGATCTTGAAAAAAAAATAGATCGCTTGCTTCCTTCTATCTGATCTCTTGCTATTCGATCTTGGTTTTCTCTCTCAAAACAAACAAACAAACAAAAATCCAATCATTTTGTCATTTTTTTTAAAAAAAGAAAGCTGATAAAAACAAGTCATGTTAAAACAGGCATTAAAATAAAAAAAAAAAAAAAAATAAAAAAAAAAAAAAAAAAAAAAAAAAAAAATAAAAAAAAAAAAAAAAAAAAAAAAAAAAAAAAAAAAAAAAAAAAAAAAAAAAAAAAAAAAAAAAAAAAAAAAAAAAAAAAAAAAAAAAAATAAAAAAAAAAAAAATAATTTAAAAAATAATCTGTATATATAATAAAGTGGAATGTTTGTATGTGTGTATGTGTGCAGCGGGCGGAAGAAGGGCGGATATGTGGCAGCTTTCTGATTGGCTCCCACTGTGGGATCATTTGCATAAAACACAACAACACGGACATTCCGACACTCTAAAGTGGCAGAAGGGGGTAAGGAAAAGGCCCAAGGCAGTCAGGCATGGTGGGAGTTCAAGGCCAAAACACTTTGCGACCCCTTTTCGACCCCAAACAATGAGAGAACAAGACCAAACTTGGCACACAGAACGCTCAAGACCAACTCTACATTCTGGTGCAGTTTGAGGGAGGATGGACCATGGATGACGGGACTTGCAGTACTTTAACTCACTTGCTTAGAGCACTGTGGCCCACACCAATGACGGATCAAAACCACACTTGGCACACAGATGCCCAATGGCCCACTTTACAACATGGTGAGGTTTAGGGTAGGATGGGCCCAGGCATGTAGCCAAGGGGGGGGGCTAAGGGGGCTCCAGCCCCCCCAAAATTCTCAGGGTGGTCCGCGAAAAGGCCTTACTGGTACATTATTTAAACTGTTATGTTTATTCATATCATGATCTGATCACCATGCTCATTATATCCCACATTAATGGGGTTATTAGGATAACAATACAAAAGATTTGCTAGGGTAGACCCTCTTCCATCCAGTCTCAGCCCCCCCTGAACCAAACTCAGCCCCCTCCGCAACAAAATCCTGGCTACGGCCTGCATGGGCCACAAATGATGGGATTTGTGGCGCATGCGGCATTGCTGCGGCGTGACTCCGGGTGGTCGGAGACGCGAACCATCGCGCTCCAGGAGGCCGAAAAGGAGGAACTTTTTGCAGCTGGAGGTGGGAGGCTCAGCCTCCTCCTCAATCTCCGGCCTCGTAGAGGGTGCGCACGCACTGTGTGCGTGCATGTGCAGAGCCAGCTAGTTCCGTGCATGCGTGCCAGGGGCGCATGTGCAGAGCCAGCCAGTTCCACGCATGTGCATCCGGCGCGCATGCGCGGAACTAGTTGGCTCCGCACATGCACACCCGACGCACATGTGCACCCTCCATGAGGCCCAAGAGCGATGGGGCACCAATATGATATTTGCTTACCATTTTAAATTACCTTAGTCCGGCCCTGGTTATATGCCACTGTAAAGAATCTCCGCCTACAGCTAGCGTCTTCACTTGAGGATCTTTTTTTCAATCAAACTGCCACCAATCTGTAATGGAGGCGTACTTCTTTATAAAGTCTCTAAATTTAAGTCCACTAAGTTGTAGAGGTAGATTTAACACCAATGTAGACTTTCAAGCTGCCACCATAACAATCCTGGCCACCCGATGTGAGGGGTTTATTTTGAGGCTTGTGTTTTGAAATGATGTCACAGAGAGATTTGTAAGGGGGAACTTCAACAGTTTATTTTTAACAACAGCGTGGAGGTTTCAAAGTATTCAGAGCTTAGGTGGTTACAGTAACTTTAGAGAGGTACAGATCTTAAGGTTTCTTATTCCCTCAACACAATGTTTGATTGTATCTCTTCAAACAGTAAATTAATAATACTATAGATATTTTGCCTCAAAAGGCTTCCTATCTATATGTTAGGTTAGCTTCCCAGCCTAACCTATAAACAGCGGTTCCTATAGGCTTTCTAAGCCTAACTGCCTTTCTGATTGATATCTAAAACCAGCCTTTTCTATTTCCCTCAGTAAAGACAACAGCAACTCTTCAAATTGCTACCAGCTAGTCTAACCGCTCCTGACTAACTGACTCCAGAAATTCAAACTTGGACCGGCTAAAGCCAGTGTTAGGCTCCGCCTCCTGTTGTCATAGCAACCGAACATCTCAGAGGCTGTGCACTTCAATATTCCCCGTTAACCCTTTGTAGTCTGTTTAGCATATAACAATCCAATCCAATACAAATGTAATAATACAAACCACACATTTAACCATAAAATAAATATAAAAACCTCAATACATATAGTGATTTCACTACAGCCACCTATAGAACATCTTGTACCAGTTTTCTTTGAATTCAGTTGAGTATGTGAATTTTAGTTTTTTTTTAAACCAGATCTCTTCCCATTCTAATATGTTTATATCTTTGGCCCATTTTATCATGGTCTCTTTCACCTAGGGTTCCCATATGTCCCGTATTATACGGGACGTCCCGTATTTTGGTTCTTTTTTGGGTGTCCCGTATTTACACCTGCTGTCCCTTATTTTTCGCTCCTCTGACCTGGTGCTGGGAAAAGAGGGGCCGGCTCGGAGCAGGCTGCCCTGGTGTGGGTAGGCCTCGAGGGTGAAGAAGGAAGGGAAGGACCCCGCGTTGGGGCGACTAGCGAGGTGCCTGAAATTTGGGAGTGTATATTGCAGTGGGTGGGAGACACGCAGTCAGGCGAACGCGTTGGGCACCTCTTTGTGTCGGAAGGGGCGGGCGTGCGTGGCGAGGACCCAGGGCCCAAGATGGTGGCGGCTGTGAGGAGTCGGCTGCAGCTCCTCCTGGGCCTGGTCCCCGCCCTCGCTTGGCGGTGTGGCGGCGGAGGGAGCCCCCGGTGCGGCTTCAAGGGGCGCTGAGCGGTGGCGCGGAGCCCTTGGCCTGGTCCCAGGACCTCCGCCTGGCTGTCAGCAGTGCCCGCAGCGTGGCCGTGCTTGAGCAGCTGAGCCGGGAGGCCTCCCCTCCCCCGGCTTCCCCGGCCCAACCTGGCCTCCACCTCCTCCGCACAGCCCTCCCAGCCCCTGAGCACACCTGCCTGCTCACGGTGCATACCCAAGGACCTCCCGCCGGGACAGAACCCTCAGATGGCCTGGCAGAACCTGGGCCTGGTGGCTGTGAGGAATTGTGGGAGCTGAAATTCCCTTTCCATGTAGAGTCTGGGGACTCCAAAGGTCATCTAGTCCAGCCTCTTCAATGTAGTGTCGGAGCCACTCTAGATCAGGCCTGGGCAAACTCCAGATGTTTTGGACTCCAACTCCCACAGTGGAGTCGTAGTTTGGTGACTTGGCAGAGAAGGCCTTGTAGAACTACAAATCCAATGTTTACACAGCATTGGGTCGTGGCAGTTCAAACTGCATCAATTCTACAGTGTAGATCAGGCATGGGCGGATTTGGGCCTTCCTGGTGTTTGATTTCGATTTTCAAGTTTTTATTAAGGGTCCCTTATTTTTTTGCGAAAAATCCTGTAAATGTCCCATTATTTCTTCCCTCACAATATGGCAACCCTACTTTCACCTGTTCTTCCTCTGTAGCCCACTTTAGTCATTGTTGGTAAAATTTCGTGGTTTAGAGCAGGGCTGTCCAACCTCTACCGGCCCAGGGGCCTGAATTCCGGTCACTGATGACCTGGGGGGCCGTAGGGTCTGCTCCCGCCCCCGGCTCCGCCCCTGCCCCTGGCTCTGTCCCCTCCCCACCCCCAGCTCCGCCCTGTCCCCTTATTTTTATTTAATATTAAATATATTTAATTCCATCTTCCCCTCTCCCCTTATTTTAATGTATCCCATCTCCCCTTATTTCATCTTTAAATATATTTAATTTTATATTTAATACATGAGGGGAGATGGGGAGGGAATGAGGAGCCCCTGAGGAGCCCCCAGCTTCGGCCTACCTTTTCCAAATGCGCAGGATCCAGGAGTACCCGGACGACGAGAGAGGCGATGACCGACTGAGTCGAAGAAGGTCCTAATCGAGTCTGTGGGCCTCAGCGATCCAGTAGTAGAGTAGCCGAAGAGTATCGCGAGAATACGCAATCCACACGGGTTTTCGCTGTCAACGCCGGCGTGATCTCAGGTTGACAGCGAAAACCCGTGTGGATTGCGTATTCTCGCGATACTTGCTTCAAACCCGGAAGTAGGGTTTTTTAAATTTTTTCAATTTTTCAATTTTTATTTTTTATTAAAAAGCTTAGGGGGCCGGAGGGAAGGGGTCTTCGGCGTTGAGTATTTATGTCACAGCGGATAGGCAACAGAAATATAGAAGTTTAATTCCCCATCGGCCCAAAAACTCCAGTCTCTGTTCGAGTGAATAATGAAACTCTCATTCAATTCACAAGGTAAATATATAACTTTGTATTGAATTGTATTTAACAATAACTGGCAAAACATCGAAAAACAACAGCCATCACAGCTACTTTTCTAAACATCCTTTCCTCACAGATATTAAATCCCAACTGACAAATCCCAACTGACAAATCCCAACTGTCACTTTGTAACGGAAATTCCTCAAGGTTCCATTTAGCAGTCTTGAGACAGCGCCATCTGGTGTCAAACATGTCACACTGCAGGTCATCTCAAACTGCGAAAATATATCTTGTGCTGACTCATGAATTGCTATTCAAAATGCAATAATCTGACAAGGGGCTGGGGGGCCGTATACGGGCCCCGGGCCGCCAGTTGGACAGCCCTGGTTTAGAGAAAGAACGGAGGCAGTCACCTTTCTTTTGGGGGATATTTCCTATGCTTCCTCAATCCCTTTTCTTTTTTGGAATATGCGCACCCAAGCAGATATACGTGTAACCCTGCTGGATTCTTCTGCCTGGAGGAAATACCACCCCGTGCCAGGCCCGGCTGCCTTGAGATCCACCTCCTCCTGACTTGTGTGGGCCTGCCACTTGGGGAAACATCTTCTTCGAACTGGATGCACCCAGGGACGCAAGGAAGCTGCTAAGTGCCCCTGGCATGCCAACTTCTCTTCATTACCCTTTCCTCTCTTCTCCCAAATCACTTTTGATGTGTGCTCCTGGGTGGCTTATTTCTCTTTAGGATCCTGTGCCATGATCTCATTGAGCTCTTTAAAGCCCGACATGACCTCGCTCTCATTTCTGCATGGGATTGATATCAAATTGACCCCCCTTTTTTCTTGGGCTCTGTAGAAGACAGTTTAAAACCAAGGGATTCATAGTTTTCCCGAGAACACCAGGCTGGAAGTGATCCCATAATCCCCTAACTCTCCCCACGTGGGAACCTAAGGCTCTTCCCACGGCCCCATGGTCTCACATGACAATGCCTTTGTAACCCACACTTTATGAATATACCCAGTAATTTTCCTTTTGCATTACTCTTATGGAGTACTCTCTTACTCTCATTCCCAAAGACTTTTTCCTTTCTGTCTAGGAACCCTTAGGCTATCTATTATTTATTTATTTATTTACTCGGCTTCTATGCCGCCACTCCCAAATAGGCTCGGGGCGGCTTACAGCCAGAAAGCAGAATAACATACAATGAACAAAGACACTTTAAAATGCAATATAAAATACAGAATAAAAATACACAATAAAAACATCATTAAAACACGGTTGGGTAGTTACAGTGGTCGAGCAATGTTGGCGTGGCATGAGCCTATAACTGAAAAGCCAGCCGGAAGAGGTGGGTCTTACATGCCCGCCTAAACGGGAGTAAGTCTGGGATTGCTCGTGTAGCTGCCGGGAGGGCATTCCACAATATCGGCGCTATGACCGAGAAGGCCCTTCGGCGGGTGGCAGTTTTTTTGCCACTTTAACGGAGGGGACGGCTAGCAGGTTGGAATCCTCCGAGCAAAGTGATCTCGTAGGGTAGTATGGGGTGAGACGGTCCCTCAGATATGCTGGCCCCAGGCCGTGTAAGGCCTTAAAGGTAAGAACCAGCACTTTGAAGGTGATCGGTGCTCAATAGGCAGCCAGTGCAGATCCCGCAAAATAGGTGTTATGTGGCACCCTGCTCGGGAGCCAGACAGGAGCCGGGCGGCGGTGTTCTGCACCAGCTTGCACTTCCGGATCACCGACAAAGGAAGGCCAACGTAAAGAGCGTTACAGTAATCTAGCCTCGAGATGACCGTGGCTTGGATCACCATGGCCAGGTCGGACCAGGACAGGTAGGGGGCCAGCCTCCTTGCCTGTCGGAGATGAAAGAAGGCGATCTTGCTGACCACAGAGACCTGGGTCTCCATGGCCAGCTGGGAGTCCAAGTGGACCCCCAGGCTCTTCACGGAAGACGATGGGCATAACGCCGCACCGTCCAGGGTCGGAAGCTGGACATCCCCACCACCCGGACGACCCGGCCACAAGATCTCCGTCTTCACTGGATTCACCCTCAACCTACTGGCTCGCAGCCATCCAGTAACGGCTTCGAGGCAGCCCTGGAAATTATCGGGGATGGGTCCAGACCTGTCCTCCACCCTCAGAATGAGCTGGGTGTCATCCGCGTACTGGTGACACTCCAGCCCGTAACTCCGCACCAGCTGTGCAAGCGGCTGCATGTAGATATTGAATAACAGAGAGGAAAGAATGGCCCCCTGCGGGACTCCACAAACTAATGGGGAGCCCTCGGAGACCACTCCACCCCTCCTCACACGCTGAGACCACTGGTGGAGGAAGGAGGTCAGCCATTTCAGGGCTGTCCCCCTCACTCCAGCCATGGCCAGGCGGTGGATCAAAAGATTGTGGTCGACCGTGTCAAACACTGCCGTGAGGTCCAATAACACGAGCATCGCAAACCCGCCTTGGTTAAGCTGGCAGCGGAGTTGGTCTGTGATGGAGACCAGGACCGTCTCCGTCCCGTGCCCCAAATGGAAGCCGGACTGGAAGGGGTCAATAAACTTTGTATCTTTCTGGTGGGTAGGTAGGGGGGGGGGTCAGGATGGTATATTTTCCCCATAAACCCCAATGTATCTACCCTCTCATGTTTTCCCCATGTATGTAATTTTTAAAATATGAAAGTGCCTCTGTTTACCTTTAGCCAGCTCTTTGGGCGAGGCTTGCCAGCTGCATTCCTGAAACCTTGATTCAATCACCCCTCCACTAGCCTCGTTTGCATGAAAATAGCAGGAGCCAGCTCTTTCCAAAAGGGTCTCCCCCCCCCTTGAGCCAAAACTGGTTTCTGCAAATCAATACAATGTTACAATCCACAAGGAAATACACACAGTCCATTCAAAAGTCCATAGGAAGCAAACGGCGGTCTGCAAAGCAGGGAAAGAGCCCCACTGGGCGGATCTCAAAAAATGACGCGGCAGGAGAGTGCTCTCTGGATAATCCAGGATATACGGAGGTGGGAAAAACCACATATAAAACAGCGAATAGTAAAGTCCACACGAAGGTAAATCAAAACATTAGCCAGTGACTGATGTCAAGTGGGGTTGCCAAGCTGGAACTCCGGAGAAAATCTCAAAACATTAAGCCCAAGTGAGAGCACTCTCCTGCCGCATCATTTTTTGAGATCCGCCCACTGGGGCTCTTTCCCTGCTTTGCAGATCGCCGTTTGCTTGCATTATGTTTCCTATGGACTTTTGAATGGACTGTGTGTATTTCCTTGTGGATTGTAACATTGTTTGTGAACCTCTATATATTGCGGATGCTTCACTATAGAGTCTGATACCATCGCGGTAAGGAAAGGATTCTCTTTGTTTTCCCACGAAGGAGTTACAACTTTATAAGTTTGGATGCCAAACTGTACTCTGTATGTTGTAAATCTATTCCATTGACACATTAATTTCATATGTAAAAAAACTTTCTAGGGTTGTGCATTGTGCTGTTCTCTTTATATTTAATTACAGTTATGCCTACTCTTAGTCCTTGATTGTGCCTACCACCTTAGCTTTCCGTTTGTTGTTGCTATATTTCATAAACGGCCACCTCTATCGGCCTCGGAAACTGGTACATGGCTACAGCTTCTTTATTTGTTTACCATCCAAAGAACTGAGACCCTGCAGCAATATATTAATCTGTGTCTATCAAACAGAGAAAAACACAGATGAGGACATTTGATCATCAACCAAAAGACAATAGAATTGCTCAGCCTGAGAACAGGAGGGTTCTTGCTGGACACCTGGCCACTTCAGCTACATATTTAATCACATCAAAATGTTTTTCGACTTTCATTGTTCTACGCATCGCCCACCTCTTCGCCCCCATTGGCTGGAAACCGGGAGAAGATGCAGCCAGCCATTAAGATTCCATCCAATCAACACAAAGCTGGTCTGGGGGCGGGAAGTGGGAAATTTGAATCTGTAACCTTATAAAATGGCATGCATTTTTGAAGGTAACCTTATGACTGCTTTGCGGCAAGGATATTGCGGCTGTCATCGTCTTCAGCTGACGAGAATAAAGACTTCAGTGGCATCTTCTTCCGGACTTCTTTGGTGAGATCATTTGGGCAATGGGATTACTATTTTAACTCATAAGAACATAAGAAGAGCCATGCTGAATCGGACCTCAGCCCATCTAGTCCAGCATTCTGTATCACACAGTGTCCCACCAGTTGTAGACGGGGATCTCGAGCAGAAGGGAGGGCAAAACCCTGAACTGCTCCCGACCCCCCCACAACCAGTACCCGGGGAAATCCTGCCTACCTCAACTAACTCCGAGGTGGCACTTGGATGTCCATTTCAGTAGCTACTGATTCCCTTGGTATCCATGAATCTGTCTAATCCTGCCTTGAAGCTGTCCAGGCTGACCGCTGTCACAACCTCCTCTGGAAGTGAGTTCCATAACCCAATGACCCTCTGGGTGAAGAAATATTTCCCTTTATTCGTCCTAACTTTCCTACCTTGGAGCTTCAGGGAGTGCCCCCTAGTCCTAGTGTTGGGTGACAGAGAAAATATTTTTTCTTTATTCACCTTTTCTATCCCATGCATGATTTTATACACTTCGATCAAGTCACCTCTTAAACCCCGTCTTTCAAGGCTGAAAAGACCAAGGCCTTGCAACCTGGTTTCATAAGGGAGCCGCTCCATCCCCTGAACAATTTAGTGTCGTCTGCAAACTTTGCTACCTCAGAATTCACTCCTACATCCAGATCATTAATGAATAAATTAAAAAGTAACGGTCCTAAAACTAAACCTTGGGGTACGCCACTTCTCACCTCTTTCCACCCACAGACATGTCCGTTTATTACCACCCTTTGTTTCCTACAGTTTAGCCAGGTTCCGATCCAGGACAAGACCTGTCCCCTGATTCCATGGCTGAAGAGCTTATTTCGAGACTTTGGTGAGGGACTTTGTCAAAAGCCTTTTGAAAGTCAAGGTAAACAATATCGACTGGGTCCCCTTTATCTATGTGTTTATTTACACCCTCAAAGAATTCTATCAAGTTAGTAAGACATGATTTGCCTTTGCAGAAACCATGTTGATTTTCTTTCAGCAATGCCTGTTCTTCTATGTGCTTAGTAATATTTTCTTTAATAATGGTTTCCATCACTTTGCCTGAACTGAGGTTAGACTAACTGGCCTATAATTTCCTGGATCACCCCTGGTTCCTTTCTTGAAGATCGGTGTTACATTTGCCTCCCTCCAGTCCTCGGGTACAGTGCCTGATCTTAGAGAAAGGTTATATATCTTAGCTAGAATTTCAGCAATTTCACACTTGAGTTCCTTAAGAACTCTGGGGTGGATGCCGTCTGGCCCTGGTGATTTGTTGACATTTAGTTTAGTAAGGCATGTGAGAACATCCTCCTTGTTTATCTCTATCTGTTTTAATTCTTTTAATTCCCTCCCTGAAAAACTGACTCAGCTGCAGGCATATGTTGTCTGTCCTCCTGTGTGAAAATACTCGCCAGATGTTTCTTTGGATCCTCGCTTTAGGGGTACTTCTGGGCCTCTGCCCCCTCTGGGCCAGGCCACCTCCAAATTGTTCGATATCAGGATCTTTCTGCCATGTATCCTAAAAAAACCCCCTACTTCCGGGTTTAGGCAAGAATCACGAGATTACATATGCCAGCCACAGACGGGATTTCGAGGGAGGTCGAAATCCCGTCTGTGGCTGCGTAGTCTCAAAAGATAGCTGCCGAAATCTCGGGTCCCGTGGGATTTGCGGCCGCCTGGGCGCGCCCTCCTCCCTCGCGGCTGCTTCCAGGCCAGCCCCCATTTCCTCAGAGAGGCAGGAAAGCCCCTCCTGGCTCCTGTCCTCTTCCTGTGGAGGGCCCTCGCTTCCCGCCCCACGGATGGGAGAGCCGCCGTGCCTGGCCTGAGCTTGGCCCCGGCCTCCAGCGGGCTCTTCGGGGACGGCGGCGGCGTTGGCGCTTCGGCCCTGTGGCAGGGCTCCCGCAGTATGGGTAAGGAAGGGCCTGGCTCGAATCGATCAATCTGAAAACAGTGGGACGTTGGGTGAGGTGGGGAGGGGTCCCTCAGCGGCGGTTTCCTTTGCGATGCTTCCTCCCCCTCCTCCGCGCCCTCTCCCCCCTTGTTGTGCCGCCTTCCCTCGTCAAGGGGCGCAACGTGGCTTCCTTGGCCCCTGCCCCCGCGGCTTGTTTTCCCTTCAGGAGGGAGGGAGGAGCTCTTTGGGCCTCCCCCACCCGCCTCTGGGAAAGGAGGCCCCATCAAGCCCTGTGACGGCATTGAGGCGTTTGAGGTTTTTTTTGTGTCTCCCAATTTGAGTGTGGACTCAAATAACTCAAAGGTATTAGGAAACATTCCCCAAATCCACCAGTGTTCACATTTGGGCATATTGAGTATTCATGCCAAGTTTGGTCCAGATCCATCATTATTTGAGTCCACAGTGCTCTCTGGATGGAGGTGAACTACAACTTCACAACTCAAGGTCAATTGTAAGTAAATTGGAGCCGGGGAGGGGGCAGAGCCGGGGAGGGGACGGAGCTGGGGGAGGGGCAGGGATGGAGCCAGGGGAGGGGGTGGAGCCGGGAGCGGAGGCAGACCCTTCGGCCCCCCAGGTGATCAGTGGCTGGAATTCCGGCCCTTGGGCCCGTAGAAGTTGGACAGCCATGGTCTATATGTGCCTACTGGCCCATCTACATGCGTCCACTGGCCCAACTGGTGCGTAGATTTGGTCTGGAGTGCCATCAGTACGCTGATGACACCCAGCTGGTCCTGAAGATGGAAGGCCGGCCGGACTCTGTACCCGATTATTTCCATCGGTGCCTTGAAGCCGTGACTGGGTGGGTATAGGTCAGCACGTTGAAGGTGAAGCCGTCGAAGACGGAGGTCCTGTGGCTGGGTCACCCGGGGGGGGGCAGCTCTGGCTGCCGATAATGGATGGTGAGGTGGTTAGTCCGTCGCTGCTGGTTAAAAGCCTGGGGGTCCAACTGGACCCTGTGCTGACGATGGAGGCTCAGGTCTCCACCGTGAGCAGAGCGGCGTTTTTACACCTGCGCCAGGCAAGGCGGCTGGCACCCTAGCTTTCAGGTGACGACCTAGCTGCGGTAATCAAGGCCACGGTCATCTCGAGACTGGACTACTGTAACGGCCTTTACATTGGCCTTCCTTTGTCGGTAATCCGGAAACGGAAGATGGTGCAAAACACTGCGGCTCGACTGCTGGTTGTAGTGACACCAACATGCCACATCACACCAGTCCTCCAGCACTTGCACTGGCTCCCCATCGAGTACCGGATTGCCTTCAAGGTGCTGGTGGTAACCTTTAAGGCCTTGCATGGCCTGGGGCCAGTGGACCCGAAGGACCGCCTGTCCCTGCACGTTCCCCAGAGACCACTACGGTCCGTGGACCAACACCTATTGGAGGGTCCATCACTCAAGATTTGCCGATCGTCATCGACTAGGCAGCGCACCTTTTCCGGAGTAGTGCCTACCCTGAGGAATGCCCTCCCAGCAGAGGCACGAGAAATAACGGAGTGACAGGCCTTCCGGAGGGCCTCTAAGACCAGCGTGTTCCGCCAGGCGTTCAGTCTCTAAGGTTGTGCTTTCCATTCTGGTCCTAATCTGTTTTTATTCAGTTTTTAACTACGTTGTGTTGTGTATTCATTTTTGTGAACCACCCTGCACCTATTTATTAGGCATGAGAAAAAAAGTTATGCAAATGAAAAGAAATCGGAAGGGATTCGTATGTATGGGACTTTCAAGTTTATACGGATCGCAAGGCCAATCCCGGAAGTGGACTTTCTTTTTCGCACTCTGGGCCCAAAATTTCGTTAGATTATTAAATATTTCGGATGTCCCCCAACAGGAAAAATTTCCCCTCCAAAATAGCTTTGCAGACATAACTCACAGTCAAATCAGGCCTTTCCATGCTTGAAGCCTAATTAGAGTGAAGGGCCTACCTCCAGGAAGTGAAAAAGGAGCCGGAAACCATAGAGAGATCCAGATCGGCACTCCTAGAGGGGCTGGAGGACTGACGAAAAAAGCGATTTAAACACCCAGGAAGGGGGTTTAGATAGAAGGACAGAGTAGAAGGACATAAGAAATGCTGAGAGAAGGGCAGCAGGAGTGAAAAGAGCACGGAGAGGAGAAGGAAGAGTTCAGTATCAATAAAAGCCATAGAGTTCAAACGGAGGTCCTAGACTGCTATGGTAAAACTGAATGGGAAAAAGCTGGAGTGAGGAGAACTCTACAGAATAGCAAGGCCTGCACCAGAGGTATTTAATAATATTAATAATAATATATTAATGCATTATATCTCCCTGCAAGGAAACCAAGGGAAATGTTGCCCCTTGATTTGCCTGTGCTTAAAACAGTATCAGTCCTGTTTCCCTGCTTTGCCTACTTTAGAACTACTAACGAATTTCATTAGTAATTATGTTACATTTTAGAAATTTTTGGAATTTTTTTGTAAGTCTTTCTATTACTAATAAAAAAAATCCCCCTCCTCATTAGATTTTCTATTCCCTAGTTTTGGGTTCAAAACCATGCCTACTATTTATTTATTTAGTTATTTATTCAATCTTATATTCCGCTCCTCCCTGCAGGCTTGGGGCGAACACAACGCATAATAAAACAGGCTCGTGTAACAAAAACTTGCAGCCATACAATACAAGCCTTTCGAAAGGGGGCAAGCTCTGGGATCGCTCGGGTGTCGTCAGGAAGGGAGTTCCATAACTCCGGAGCCGCCACAGAGAAAGCTCTCTGCCGAGTTGTGGACAGGTGGCAGGAGCGGATTGATGGCACCAGTAACACATTCTGTTCTTCTGAACGGAGTGATCTCGGAGAAACATACAGGGTAAGGCGGTCTCTCAGGTACGCAGGCCTAGACCGTGTAAGGCCCTAAAGGTTAAAACCAACACCTTGAAGGCAATCGGTTTTCGATAGGAAGCCAGTGCAGTTGCCGGAGGATAGGGTGATGTGCTCCCACCAGCAAGCGAGCAGCGGCATTATGCACTAGCTTGAGTTTCCGGATTGTCGACAAGGGAAGGCCAACGTAGAGGGTGTTACAGTAGTCCAGCCTCGAGATGACCGTCGCTTGGATCACCGTGGCCAGGTCGTCCCTGGACAGGTAGGGTGCCAGTCGCCTAGCCTGTCGTAGGTGGAAAAACGACGTCTTGCTAACCATGGAGACCTGGGTCTCCATGGACAGCAAAGGGTCCAATTGGACACCCAAGCTCTTAACAAGGTATGATGGGCTAAGTTGCCCGCCATCCAGGGTAGGGAACTGGCACTCATCCAGCCCAGGGGGACCGGGCCACAAGATCTCCGCCTTCGACGGATTCACCTTCAGCTGGCTGGCACGCAGCCAACCAGTCACGGCTTCGAGGCATTGATGGAAACAATTGGGTACGGTGTCCGGCCTGCCGTCCATTCTCAGCAGAAGCTGGGTGTCATCAGCGTACTGATAACACTCCAGACCAAAGTCGCGAACCAGCTGGGCCTGGGGGCGCATATAAATGTTTCTATAACTTATTGGGAGCCTCCCGGAGACCTCCTCTCCCCTCTCCACACGTTGTCCCCGATCCTGGAGGGTTTTTGGGAAGTGGGGTATATAAATTGAAATAATAAATAAATAAATATGAATATATTCCCTATATGCTTTTCCCTTCCCCGTGCACCTATATAAAAATATGAAATGCCACCTCTTCGTGTACCCAGCATGCCAAGGCTCCAGGGAATCTCATTTCCTGGGCTACTAAATCCCTAAACAAAGAAGGACTTAACAAGAACACTTCCATGGACAATAACAGTGGACGCGTACCTCCTCGGAGTTGGCTATTTGAAGGCTATGTCCCTTGGGCACGCGGTTCAGACATCGGAGCATGCCCATCTCTCTCTCTCCAGGGCCAGTTCGTCCATTAGGCAGACTACACAGGCGCGTAGGGTGACGTCACCCGGGAGGGGCGTTGCCACCTGGGAGGGGCGCCGCCACGCCGGCTCCACCCCATCCCGCCGCCTGCACCGCGCTGGCCCGCCCTGCCGTTGCGCCAGCCAGGCCTCCGCAGCCGGCTCTGCGGCCTGCACCGCCGCCGCCGCGCGGCCGGGCCTTTGTTAGGCCGGCCGCGCCCTCGCATGCGCAGAAGCTTCTACAGGCACTACAGCGCCTGTAGGAGCTTCTGCGCATGAGCGCAAAAGCTGCGCATGCGTACTGGCTTCAGAACGCACCTCCCGTTTGGAGTCAGTGCGTGCGCATGCACTTTTGCGCATGCGCACTGGCCTCCAAAGTGGGAGGCGCTCTGGAGCCAGTGCGCATGCGCACAGGTTGGCGCATGCGCACTGGGCTTCCCTCGGGAGCAACTGGGGGGGTGCAAAATTTTTTCCGCGTACCCCTCGGGAACAGGTAGGTCCGCCCCTGCCTCTTTCTTTGGTTGAGAACCCGAAGCAACCCTGGCCGCTCCCTCCCTTTGCTCTGCTTCCCTCGGCTCTGCTTTAAGAGGGAGGGAGGATCAGCCCCTGACTCCGCCCCTCCTCGCCGGCGCGGAGCCAATCCGCCCTCCCTCCTAAAGCCGGCCTGAAAAGGGCGTGATGACGCAAGGGAGGAGGGCCGGCGGCGCGAATTCTCCCTGCCTCCTCCTCCCTGCCTGGCGACGCCAAGCCAGGGAGGCAGAGAGAAGCCGCGCCACCGCCCCTCCTCCCTTGCATCGCGCCAGCCCCGCTAAAAAGGGGTGGGTGGTGTGCAGGACACGTGGCGGGAGGGTGCCTCTTTCTCCTCCTCGCCCCGCCCGCCTTCCTTCAATCCGGCGAGGAGGTGGGGGCGGGGAGGGGCGGAGCCGGGGGTGGGGAGGGGCGGAGCTGGGGGAGGGGAGGGGCAGAGGGGGCAGGGCCGAGCCGGGGAGGGGCAGGCCAGGGGAGGGGCAGAGGCAGACCCTTTGGCCTTGGGCGGCAAAAGGGCCTGATCCGGGCCTGAACCCGGGGAAACAATACTTCTAGGTTGTGTGTTGTGGAGAGTGGAGTGGACAAGGAGATCTTTAAAATTCTCAGTAGGCCTATAGGCAATCATTGGAGGGGACCGAAAGGCTGGGATATCCGGTAACATGCCCCAATATTTCCTAACAATGGACACTATCTGTTTGCTATGGGGAGTAAGCCTAAGCGGCCATACAATTCAATTGGACTGCTTGCAAATAGTTGTTTGGAATAGCGCATGGTTGTCGCCCCCTTAGGCGTTGGGACCTGACCTCCCTGGATAAACCACACAGCAGCTGAGGTACAACAAGCTTTGTTGATTAATAAGTTGAGTAAATGGTTTGGAGGCAACCCTTATGGTGCCTCCAAATAGCAGCCAAAGTCAAGGAGTAGCAGGGTAGTGTGATCCGCAGCAACAGGATCACAAGCGGAGGAAAACGGGAACACAAGCCGGACGCAAGGAAAGTCCTTCAAAGGAATCCCAGCCGGAGCAATAAGGCCGGGTTGGTTTAGGCAAAGAGTTCTTTATTTATTTATTTATTTTTATTTATTTATTTGGACTTCTATGCCGCCGACTCCCCAAGGCTCGCGGCGGCTTACAGGAGCCGAAGGCAAACACAGAATACAAAGTATACATAGATAAACATACAGGGCATACAAGAGGTAAAACATCCACAGGGTAACCAACAGCAGATAAGGAGGGGGGGGGAGCCAAGCTCGTGCCCAAGGGCAGAGCCACCCGGTGGAGCTATCAAGGACGTCCATCAAAGGAGGGGAGCCGGGGGGGGGGGGTCCCACAGATCGAGGAGCGTCCTCAAAGACTCCAAGTCTAAACAGTGGCGGTCACTACGGTGGCGGGCGTTGCCGGCCTGTGGACTGTGCCTCGTTATCGGCGGCTTGTCCACCCTCCTAGATTGGGGGTTCGTCGATAGAGGCACCCCACGCCTGTGGGCAGCGTTCCGGAAAGTCCTGGAATGGGGCCCTCCGGGGATCACCTTCCAAGAGTCAGCCGCTGTGGGGGGGTATTACAGAGCGGGGCAGGGACTTCCTCCGACCCCGCCCCCTGCCCCGCCCTCGGCCCCGCCTCCATTTCGTCAGATGTTTGTCGAACCTGGGCAACCCATCGGGGCACTGGGGAAGGACATCGGTCACGGGACCCCCCGCACCAACAGCGTTCCCTGCCTCGTGGCTGTCAGCGAGAGCAGGCCAGACACCATCCAGCGTTGGCAGAGGCCCTAAGCTAGTCGCGGTCGAGGAGATCGCCGGCAACCGTCCTGCCCGTCGCCGGGGCCGCTCCCCAGGAACCCTCGCCTGGGCCCTCGAGACGTCCACCGCATCCATCAAGGGCTGCGCGGGCAGCGGCAAAGTCTTTCAGGATCAATCACAGGGTCTCGACGATGAGCAGGAACAAGGCACAACGCTGGATCAAGTCAGCCTGGTGCAGGCTGGCTGGCACAAGCTTGACTGGGAGGCCCAACGAGGCCTCTTCCCCTTAGCGTCTCCTTACTGCGGCGTTGGTACGAGATGTTTCCTTTGGGGATCTCTGGGCAGATATAGGGTTCCCTGACTTTGATGTCAGTGCGTCGAACATTACAGCTGAATGATTGATAGTTGCCTATATATTATGTTACCTCAGTCTCTCTGGAATTTGCAGCTCATTAGCGGCTACCATCTGGGCACAGGGAGTCAAACTCTCGGCTCCTTCTGGAGCGCCTCGCTATCAGGGAGGCTGGATGGTACGGTCTTGAGCTGCCTATGTTATGCATTCATCTCTGGCTTCTCACGGGAAAGGCAGGGAGGCCCAGGACAAGGCTTAAGAGTAAAGCAAGCTGGCTTGGACAGCACCTTATTGCCTTCTTGACCAAAGCCTTGCTCAAGCAAAAGTGATGCCTGAGGCCCTTGAGGTGTGACAATGGTGTAGTACTGCCCTAGCCTTGTCCTCTGCTCTATTAATTACTGGTTGCGGATAGCCTCTCTCCTGGAGTTGGAGTCTGAGTTTTCTAGCCTCCATCTCAAAATGCTCCTCATAGGTACTGTTACGCTTGAGGCGTATAAACTGTGAATAGGGCAAGCTAGCGTGTTCGGGGCTGGCCACGTTTCCTACCTCTGGAGGTAGGAAGTGCTTGTGTCAGCCTGCTGAGTTGACAGGAGTTGCTACATGTCCATGTTCGAGATGGCAAAAAGTCGCCCCAGAGCAATTCTGGCAGCTTTCCCAGAATGCCGGCTGCTCAAAAGGAACAGAGAGGTCCTGGTTTCTTACCATCTCCCTGGTCTGGTAGACCGGATAAGTTTATCAAAGGAATGATTTACCATACAGGTGGCCAAAGAGTTGAGCCATCCCTGTGAGTATATATATATATATATATATATATATATATATATATACACACACACACACACACACACACTCTGTACACACACACACACACACACACAAGCTGTACCCGGCACGTGTTGCTGAGCCCTATTTAGGAGATGCGAGAAAGTCTGAGTATGTAAGGGTCGGAATTCATGTTACTTATGGTCTTGGTGGGGTCATGGCTGTGTCGTTGTGGGTTGTTCTGGTGGGTGGGATGTTGAAGTCCTGTGGAGTTGTCGGTGTGTGGTGTTGCTGGCGTTCTGCAGAGCTTGTGGATATACAATGTTTTTTGTCTTTCCGTCTGCTGTGTTGATGGAGAGGTTGTGTGGTTTCCCAACTCTGGATTTGAAAAAAGAAACTGTCTTTCTGTTCTGGCGTTTGCTCTGCCCTTTTTTGTGTGATGTATGTAGCGTTGCGAGTGTGTCGTCCGATGCTGTTCTTTTAGGAGGCATGGCTTGTCTTTTAAGGTCAGTTTCTGCCTGTGTGGAAGGAAGGAATGGCATACAAATGGGTTGAGCAGTAGACGCAAGGTTGTGTTATGTGCGTATTGTGTTGTGTGTAGGTATTACTTTTTTGGTGAGTTAGTGGGCGTGTGGTGGCATTGTGGGTGGTAGTATGTTGTGGAATGCTTGTGTGGGTGGGGTGTTTTGGGTGTGTTTGTAGAGTATCAGTGAAGTGTTGTGTTGTGGTTGGAGTATAGGTGGAGTTGGTTTTTGTTTGTGGTGGTGGTAGGTGTGTGTGCGGGGTCCCGTAAGGTTGGGGGGATGGGTTGTGATACGAAGTTGTGTTGTGTTGTGTGGGTAGGAATTGCTGGAGAATTGCTCTCTCCTAGAGTTTGGTTTTGACAGTTTAACTCACAAACACCAACTGACTAAACTCAAATCACTCAGCATTCTAGCCTAGCCTTGGCTGTCTCTGCCCACCATTACTATGGTTACTCAGCCTCCCTGCATTTTGTGTGGGCCGATGTTGGCCAATGGGATTCACTTGCGACTGCAGGGGATGCTGGGAAATGTAGTTTTTTAATTGTTGTTTTGGGGGCCTTCTAGGTTTTGGGGGAGTTGTTTTGCTAAAAACCTTCCTTGCCTGAGGCCTATTTTTGTTGCCAAATTTGGTGTCTCTGCCTTATAAGGTTTCTCTGCTTAGGACGGTCGTTCGATGACGAGTCTTCCTTTATATATATATATATATATATTGCCAGAACGGATAAAACCCCCTCTCCTTCCCTCCACCCCCTGGCTCCAAGGGAGGGGGGAATCCTAATTGGAGAGCAAAGGCGGTTGGAAGAAATCTGTTTGAAAGCCGTGTCTGCATGAAAACCACAAATCATTTCAGGTGCTAATAAAACCCGCAGAGTCATGTTCGTGCCCGCCCTCCTTCCTTCCTCTCCAAACTTCCTTGGGCTTGCCTCTAATGAGTCCCACCGCAGGATGAGCAATTAGCCAAAGAGATTCGGGGAGTGATGTGCGTTGAGGAGGGGGAGGAAGCACCAAAGCAAAGAAGCACCCAAAAATGTCAGGGAAGAACAACAGCATCTGTTCACATTTCAGAAGCTTTCCTCCTTCAAAGGAAGAGTCCCCGCTGTTCTTGCAAAGTTGGACAGAAGTTTGCAGCACAATTCCGAAGCCGGATCCGATTGGACCTGTCACTCACGGATGCTTCTGCCAGATTCACGAGTTTTTCTTCCCACCTACTAGGCATGGTTTAGAACCCAAAAATAGGAAATTGAAAATCTAATTGGGGGGGGGGGAATTTTTTGATTAGTAATAGGAAGACTTACAAAAAATTATCCAAAAATTTCTAAAATGTAACTTAATTACTAACGAAATTTGTTAGTAGTTCGTATGCCAGCGCATGCGCATTCCAGATGGTTTTGGCCTACAACTCCCAGAAATCCTAACAGCTGGTAAATTGGCTGGGATTTCTGGGAGTTGTAGGCCAAAAACTTGAATAAATCACACTGAATTCTAGATGGGACTCTCCAAATAGGAAGGAGGGAGGGAAGGAGGGAGGGAGGGAAGGAGGGAGGGAGGGAAGGAGGAGGGAGGGAGGGGGTATTCTATTCTTGGAAGCAGCAAAAGTAAAGGAGGAGGAGCCCCCCCTGGCTCCTCGCTGCCTCTCTCTCACCCCGATCCCGAGGGAGCGAGGGCCCAAGTTTGCCCAGGCTGGTCATATACCTACATTCCATGCACATGCAATAATACAGCAGTAATAACAATGGGTATAAGAAGAGGTAAAATTCAAACCGAGTATTCTGACTGGTCCCTCCTCATGCGGTGCAAACGGGCTCTTCTCTTATTAGCCTGGGAAATTAGCCCGGGAAGAGCCAGCGTTTTCTGCTTGGGTGCACACACATACATATTCTTTGGGGGGGATTTGCTGCAGAATCTTCTCTAGGGGCCCGGGATTCTGCAGCAAATCCCCCCAAGAATATGTATGTGTGTGGACCCAAGCAGAAAACGCTGGCTTTTCCGGCTAATAGAGAAGAGCCCGTTTGCACCGAATGAGGCAGGGACCAGTCAGAATACTTCGGTTTGAATTTTACCTCTTCTTATACCCATTGTTATTACTGCTGTATTATTGCATGTTCATAGAATGTAGGTCTATGACCAGTTGGATTACTTATAATATTAGGCACTTACAGTAGCATTCATTCTATGATACATTAGGTTGGTTTCTCACCCCAATACTCTTTGATGCTTTAGATCCTGGCAGGCAGGAGAGGCAGGGAAGCCTGGAAAAAATGTAAACAGAGGTTTACTCAGAAGTAAATCCACAAGGAGGGCCCTTCATCCAAAGTGCCCTCCTTTGCAGATTTACTTCTGAGTAATCCTCTCTGTTTACATTTTTTCCGGGCTTCCAGCCGAAAGAAGGAGCGAGTTTAGGGCTCGCCTTGCCATAATACTTATTGGCAAGGGAGGCGGGAGGGTGGTGAGAGAGAAGGAGGGTGCCCCCCCCCCTTACGACCTAATAACGACACTTAAGAAAATCCTGGCCCCGAAGTTCGAAAAAGAAAGTCCACTTCCTGGTTGGCGTTCAGGTGCGGAAATACTCGAAAGTAGCATTTCTTACGAATTTCTTACGAAACGAATCATTTTCATAACTTTTTTCTCATGCCTACCACCTACAAATCCCAGGATGAGAAATTAGTTTCAAATCTATGCAGTCTGTAGAGCAGTGGTTCCCAAACTTTTTTGGCCTACTGCCCCTTTTCCAGGAAAAATATACTTACCGCCCCGAAATTAAATTTTAAAAATTAATAGCAATTAAACAGAGGAGGCGAGGAGGAGGACGATGGTGGCTGTTGTGTAAAGGCCTTCGTTTCCTCCTCCTCCAACTCGGACACTGGCGGAGCCTCCCCACCACCACGGAAGAAAGTGTGGCCTTCCCAGCGCAGATTTTCAGGATTGTCCGAGATTTGGTCACCACCAATCCGCAGCCAAAAACCAGGGACACTCCAGCCATCTCAGCAGAGGAATTCCAGGAAATCTTCATAGAGAAAATCACCGCTCTTCGGCTAGACCTGCTATCTGTGCCTGAAGATACGAGTGAGAGGGTAGAAGAACTACATGCACCAACTAACCAGATATTTGACCACTTCAAAGCCCTGGACCTGGAGGCAGTTAATAAAATCATCTCCACAGCACGGGCGACTACCTGCCCCACGGACCCTTGCCCATCCCATCTAGTCAAGGACTGCGCAGAGGGGCTCTCGATCCCCCTGATGCAGATAATAAATCACTCCCTGGAGCAGGGAATCTTCCCGGATGCCTTGAAAGAAGCCTCGGTCCGCCCACTCTTGAAAAAAGCCAACCTGGACCCAGCGATGCCAGCAAACTACCGTCCCGTCTCAAACCTCCCGTTTCTCAGTAAGCTGATCGAACGCGCGGCAGCAACCCAGCTACAAAACTTCCTTGAGACACCAGAGGGCTTGGACCCCTTTCAATCAGGGTTCCGCCCCGGGCACGGGACCGAGACCGTCCTGGTGGCCATCTCGGACGATATCCGCTTCCAACTAGACAAGGGAGGCTCAGTACTTCTGGTATTGCTGGACCTTACCGCCGCATTCGACACGGTGGACCATGATCTGCTGATACGACAACTTGCCGCCATAGGGATACAAGGAACAGCCTTAGCTTGGCTGAGCTCCTTCCTGCGCGGACGTAGCCAGCGAGTTGAATGGCTAGGCCAAACATCTAGGAAATCTCTCCTCGAGTGCGGAGTGCCCCATGGCGCCATATTATCACCAACGTTGTTTAACATCTATGTTCGCCCGTTGGCTGGTATAGCCCGGAGCTTCGGCCTAGGGTGCTACCAATATGCCGAGGACACCCAGCTGCTACTGAAACTGGAGCCTGGCGCAACTTCGGTGCCCAAAAACTTCACTCGAGGCCTAGAAGCAGTGACAAAATGGCTCCGCGCCCACAAACTTAAAATAAATCCATCAAAGACGGAGATCTTATGGCCGGGCCGCCCAGAACCACCTTTCTCGCTGCCCCCCTTTGAAGGGGAACCGCTGACCCCGTCCCCCTCAGTAAAGAGCCTGGGTGTTATCCTGGACTCCAAATTGTCGATGGAGATTGCCCAGGTTGCCTCCACGAGCAAAAGGGCCTTCTTCCACCTGCGCCAAGCGAGACAATTGGCGCCCTATCTCCCGACGGAAGCGCTAGCTACAGTAATCCATGCCACGGTGACATCAAGGCTGGATTACTGTAACGCTTTGTATGTAGGTCTACCCCGGTCACTAACCCGCAGGCTCCAGAATGTGAAAAACGCGGCCGCCAGGCTTCTCACAGGAACATCGATGAGATGCCACATGACACCATCTCTGCAGCGCCTGCACTGGCTGCCCGTTGAGTATAGAGCCTCACACAAGACCTTGACCTTGGCTTTCAAAGCCCTACGGGGCCGGGGCCCAACATACCTAAAAGACCGCCTGTTGATGCCTGCTTACTCAAGGACCCCGCGGCCAGCAAACAAGAACCTTCTTCACGTACCAGGCTTGAAAGAGGCCCCCCTGGAGACCACGAGACGGAGATCGTTCTCCGCTGTGGCCCCCGTTCTTTGGAACTCGATGCCACCGGACCAGAGAGCCTCCCTCGACCTGCCCCAGTTCCTGACCGCTCTGAAGACCTGGCTATTTAGGAAAGCCCATGGTTAATGCAGAACCAGGAACCCAAATACCGAGCCCGGCCCCTGCATTTAACCACTGAATATTTTAATCTAGTTTTAAATACTCTATTTTAATTGTGGAATCTGTTGTGTGTAAGTCAGACAAACTATAATATATGGAAAAAAGACATTTTGAAATTCGTGTGGGCAGGGAAAAGGGCTAGAATAAAATACAGAGTCCTCACAGATTTGAGAGAGGTGGGGGGGGGGGGTTAGCCCTCCCCAACCTACAACTCTACTCTGAGGCTGCGGCATTGGGAGCACTAAAAGAATGGGCAACCTTGTCAAGGAGAAAAATGCTACTGCTGGAAGGGTTCGACACGAGAAGAGGCTGGGACTCATACCTTTGGTATGGGAAAGCCAAAATCGAAAAGAACTTCTCGAACCACTATGTCAGGGCGGCCCTGCTAAAGGCCTGGGAGAAATATAAATTTGAATTCTATCTAAAAACGCCAATGTGGATTTCCCCGGTCGAGGCCCAACACAAAAAAGAAACCCCTAATACCAAGTGGCATACGGACAAATACCTAGTAGAAAGAAAAGAGATGGGTTGGTCCCTGAAATCCCTAGAGGAACTTGGAGAAACTGACAGGGACCTGTCATGGTTCCACTATATCCAAATAAAAGATTATTTTAACAGCGACTCCGAAAAAGACTTTAACACCCAAGACACAGTATGGGACAAGATAATGAAATCAGACAAGAAATTAATAAGGACAATTTATAGACAACTCTTGGAATGGGACACTGAAACCGAGCAGGTCAAAGACAACATGGAGGTCGAGTTAAAGTCCTTTGAAGAGCTGAAAACAGCGATTCAAAAAAAAAACAAACATGGCTTCAATATCGGCAGATACTGGAGGATTTTAAAACCGATTTAAAAAAGGGCTTTGAACTCAGAGAAACATTTTGGGACAAAATACTAAAAACAGAAAGAAAACTAATCAAAAAACTGTACCAGCAGCTCCTGGAATGGAAACTGGAAGGTGAGCAGGTAAAGGAAGTGATGATCAAATGGGCAAAACTTGCTGGCCACAGCATCACCCTGGCGAAATGGGAAGAGGTATGGATGAAAAAGCTCAAATACGCATACGCCAACTAAAGCAAAGAAAACTGGGTCAAGATGTTCTACATGTGGTATCTAACCCCGGAAAAACTGGCGAAATTCACCAAAGGGAAAATTAGCGATAAATGCTGGAAGAGCGGAAAAAAACCAGGGACCTTCCAACACCTGTGGTGGGACTGCAAAGTGGTGAAAAAATTTTGGCTCGAAATCTTTCAGAGGGTGAAAGAAATCCTATCAATGAAATTCGAGTTTAAGCCGGAATACTTCCTATTAGGAATATTTGATTTCCAGATTAAGGACAATGAGGATAAGATTTTTTTTTATCTTACAACAGCAGCGAGAATCTGTATTGCACGTAGATGGAAAGCGAAGGAGACAGCTACAGTAGATGAATGGATAATAAAAACAATGGACATTATGAACATGGACCTTCTAACCCAGAGGTTGGCGCAAAAACAGAACATGGACAAACAACACAATAAATACCAAGTGGGACAAGTTCATTGAATTTATTAAGAGAAGCAAATATAAATATATATAATGAGTAGAAGAAGGAAACACTGGAAAATAGGACATACCCAACCTTAAAAGAGTTGAAACATCAGAACCGAGGAATACAAAAATAAAGACTTAAAAAATGTCAGGTAGGAAGACAGTATAGCCAAAAGAAAAGAAAACTATAAGATCATCACAACTGCCTAGGAAGTTTTAGGATTTTAGATGGGGAGGGAGTGAATGAGGGGGGTGGAAGATGTCTTTTGTTAGGGTGCAAGATGTATTGTCTATCTATCTCTTGAATTCTATGTCAGTCCTTTCTAGATATACGCATGTAGAGTGGAGGAGAATGGGACTATAATTTTTTTTTTAAAAAAAAGACAACATGGTAAAATGGGCACAAGACCCGGGGCACCCAATTATGCTAAATGAATGGGAAGAAAACTGGAAAAAGAAAATCAAATGCGCAGGTGACACTGTAATTACGGAGAATTGGTTCAAACTCTACTTTCGTTGGTACCTCACCCCTAGTAAACCCGCGAAGTTCTACAAAGGCCTGAACAATAACTGCTGGAGATGCAAAGGCCAGATTGGCTCCTCCACCCATTGCTGGTGGAAATGTAGAAAGATAAGAAAATTCTGGAAAATTATCCACCAACACATAAGGAAAACCTTAGACTTTGATTTAGAAATGAAACCCGAATATTATTTATTAAATTTAACAGGCCGGAAACTTATCGGGAACAAAGATAAGTTATTCTTTTATTTGACAGCGGCCGCGAGGCTGGTAATAGCAAAGAACTAGAAAGCAAAGGAATCTCCATCAGAGATAGATTGGATACTGAAAATAAGGGAATTTATGGATATTGACTATCTAAAGCAGGGGTGGGCAACTATTTTTTCCAAGGGGCCACACGAGAGCCAAAAAATATTATGGAGGGCCGCACCTAAAGGCAGAACTACGTGCTAATCTACATAATTTATTTATTTATTCACTTACTATATTTACTATATATTACACATCATTAATAACATATTAATATATCAAGAAATATTCATATATTATTAGTATTAATATCATAGTTATTATATTATAGTATATATATATAAACATAATATATTGAAATTATAATATATCATATAACATTATATTATATTATTTATTATATTATTTTATTATTGTTATAAAATTATTATACAATAATAATAAAAACCACTAAAATAAAATAATGCTTCCTTATAGTCCCCTTCTCTGGAGATCTTTATGAAGAGGCCAGGCAGGGGAGGCAAGCCAGAGGCCCTTAGGCGGGCCGGATAGAATCAGCGAAAGGGCGCATCCGGCCCCAGGGCATGGTTGCCCGCCCCTGATCTAAAGTCAAGACTGAATGATAATAAGCAGAAAAACCCAATTGATTGGCAACCTGTAAAAGAATATATAAACTGAACTGAACTGAACTGACTTTATTATTTCTGAGTCGCCCTCCACGTTAGTGCTCCGGGCGACTTACACACAGCAATTCAAACAATTAAAATATTAAAATTAGATTAAAATATTCAGTGGTTAAATGCAGGGGCCAGGCTCGGTATTTGAGTTCCTGGTTCTGAATTAGCCATGGGCTTTCCTAAATAGCCAGGTCTTCAGAGCGGTCAGGAACTGGGGCAGGTCGAGGGAGGCTCTCTGGTCCGGTGGCATCGAGTTCCAAAGAACGGGGCCACAGCGGAGAACGATCTCCGTCTCGTGGTCTCCAGGTGGGCCTCGTTCAAGCCTGGTACGTCAAGAAGTTTCTTGTTTGCTGGCCGCGGGTTCCTTGAGCAAGCAGGCATCAGCAAGCGGTCTTTTAGGTATGTTGGGCCCCGGCCCGTAGGGCTTTGAAAGCCAAGGTCAAGGTCTTGTGTAAGCTCTATACTCAACGGGCAGCCAGTGCAGGCGCTGCAGGGATGGTGTAATGTGGCATCTCATCGATGTTCCTGTGAGAAGCCTGGCGACGCGCGTTCTGCACAATCTGGATCCTGCGGGTTAGTGACCGGGTAGACCCACATATACGGCGTTACAGTAATCCAGCCGTGATGTAACCGTGGCATGGATTACCATAGCCAGTGCTTCCGTCGGGAGGTAGGGCGCCAGTTGTCTCGCTTGGCGCAAGTGGAAGAAGGCCCTTTTGCTCGTGAGGGCAACCTGGGCCTCCATCGACAATTTGGAGTCCAGGATAACACCAAGGCTTTTGACTGAGGGGGACGGGGTCAGCGGTTCCCCTTCAAAGGGGGGCAGCGAGAAAGGTGGTTCTGGGCGGCCCAGCCATAAGATCTCCGTCTTTGATGGGTTTATTTTGAGTTTGTGGGCGCGGAGCCATTTTGTCACTGCTTCTAGGCCTCGGGTGAAGTTTTCAGGCACCGAAGTTGCGCCAGGCTCCAGTTTCAGCAGGAACTGAGTGTCATCGGCGTATTGGTAGCACCCTAGGCCAAAGCTCCAGGCTATACCAGCCAACGGCCGGACATAGATGTTAAACAACGTTGGTGATAGTATGGCGCCTTGGGGCACTCCGCACTCGAGGAGAGATTTCCTAGATGTTTGGCCTAGCCATTCAACTCGCTGGCTACGTCCGCGCAGGAAGGAGCTAAGCCAAGCTAAAGCTGCTCCTTGTATCCCTATGGTGGCGAGTTGTCGTGCCAGCAGGTCGTGGTCCACCGTGTCGAATGCAGCGGTAAGGTCCAATAATTCCAGAACTACTGAGCCTCCCTTGTCCAGTTGGCAGCGGATATCGTCCGAGATGGCCACCAGGACGGTCTCGGTCCCGTGCCCGGGGCGGAACCCTGATTGAAAGGGGTCCAAGCCATCCGAGGTCTCAAGGAAGTTTTGTAGCTGGGTTGCTGCCGCGCGTTCGATCAGCTTACTGAGAAACGGGAGGTTTGAGACGGGACGGTAGCTCGCTGGCATCGCTGGGTCCAGATTGGCTTTTTTCAGGAGTGGGCGGACCACGGCTTCTTTTAGGGCATCCGGGAAAATCCCCTGCTCCAGGGAGTGGTTTATTAAAGAACTTTAAAGGCTAAGAAGCCCAAAAGAAATTAGAGAAGTAAGACGGGATGACCCTATACCACCCGGGAATGACGAATCAAGACCCTTGGAACGCCCCGTGGAATGGATCGGAAGACGACGGACGACTTTTCCTTTAATGTCGTCCCCCTCAACTTATCTTTAAACTTACCCTCTTCACTTTTATCTATCACTTCCCCCTTTCTCTCCTTCCCCTACTGTACCCCACCCTTTATCCCCTCTCTTCCCTCCCTTCTTTTTTTTCCTTTTCTAATTTTCTCCCCTGACTAATTTCATCCCTAATTTTATGTTTTACTGTATTACGCTAGAAAACCCAATAAATAAATAAATTTTAAAAAAAGTCCTAGGCCCCCTCCTCACTGCTTGCGCCAGGCCCGCCCCTCTTCCTTCACTGACTGAAGGAAGAGGGGCGGGCCCGGCGTGAGCAGCGAGGAGGGGGCGCCGCCGCAGCGGGACTTCCCTTCACCCCCTCCTCTCTCTCTCGTGTCAGGAGACCCTTGTCCATCCCATCTAGTCAAGGACTGCGCAGAGGGGCTCTCAATTCCCCTGATGCAGATAATAAATCACACCCTGGAGCAGGGAATTTTCCCGGATGCCTTGAAAGAAGCCACGGTCCGCCCACTCTAGAAAAAGCCAACCTGGACCCAGCGATGCCAGCGAACTACCGTCCGTCTCAAACCTCCCGTTTCTCAGTAAGCTGATTGAACGCGCGACAGCAACCCAGCTACAAAACTTCCTTGAGACATCAGAGGGCTTAGACCCCTTTCAATCAGGGTTCCGCCCCGGGCACGGGACCGAGACCGTCCTGGTGGCCATCTCGGACGATATCCGCTGCCAACTAGACAAGGGAGGCTCAGTAGTTCTAGTATTGCTGGACCTTACCGCCGCATTCGACACGGTGGACCATGATCTGCTGATACGACAACTTGCCGCCATAGGGATACAAGGAACAGCTTTAGCTTGGCTTAGCTCCTTCCTCTTGCGGACGTAGCCAGCGAGTTGAATGGCTAGGCCAAACATCTAGGAAATCTCTCCTCGAGTGCGGAGTGCCCCAAGGCGCCATATTATCACCAACGTTGTTTAACATCTATGTTCGGCCGTTGGCTGGTATAGCCCGGAGCTTCGGCCTAGGGTGCTACCAATATGCCGATGACACCCAGCTCCTACTGAAACTGGGGCCTGGCGCAACTCGGTGCCCGAAAAACTTCACTCGACGCCTAGACGCCGCGACAAAATGGCTCCGCGCCCACAAACATAACATCAATCCCACAAAGACGGAGATCTTATGGCCGGGCCGCCCAGAACCACCTTTCTCGCTGCCCCCCGTTGTAGGGGAACCGGTGGCCCCGTCCCCTCAGTAAAGAGCCTTGGTGTTATCCTGGACTCCAAACTGTCGATGGAGATTGCCCAGGTTGCCTCCACGAGCAAAAGGGCCTTCTCCCACCTGCGCCAAGCGAGACAATTGGCGCCCTATCTTCCGACGGAAGCGCTAGCTACCGCAATCCATGCCACGGTTACATCAAGGCTGGATTACTGTAACGCTTTGTATGTAGGTCTACCCCGGTCACTAACCAGCAGGCTCCAGATTGTGGAGAACGCGGCCGCCAGGCTTCTCACAGGAACATCAATGAGATGCCACATTACACCATCTCTGCAGCGCCTGCACTGGCTGCCCGTTGAGTATAGAGCCTTACACAAGACCTTGACCTTGGCTTTCAAAGCCCTACGGGGCCGGGGCCCAACATACCTTAAAGACTGCCTGTTGATGCCTGTTACTCAAGGACCCCGCGGCCAGCAAACAAGAACCTTCTTCACGTACCAGGCTTGAAAGAGGCCCACCTGGAGACCACGAGGCGGAGATCGTTCTCCGCTGTGGCCCCCGTTCTTTGGAACTCGATGCCACCGGACCAGAGAGCCTCCCTCGACCTGCCCCAGTTCCTGACCGCTCTGAAGACCTGGCTATTTGGGAAAGCCCATGGTTAATGCAGAACCAGGAACCCAAATACCGGGCCTGGCCCCTGCATTTAACCCTGAATATTTTAATCTAGTTTTAAATACTCTATTTTAATTGTGGAATTTGTTGTGTGTAAGTCGCCCGGAGCACGACCGTGGAGGGCGACTCAGAAATAATAAAGTCAGTCAGTCAGTCAGTCAGGAGGGGGCGGAGGGAAGTCCTAGGCCCCCTCCCTGCTGCTCGCAGTGGCTCTGCCCCTCTTCCTTCACTGACTGAAGGAAGAGGGGCAGGGACGGCAAAGCAGCAGGGAGGGAGAGCACTTCCGCCGCCACACGCATGCGTACTTTTTTCTGATTTTTTTGATTTTTTTGGAATTTTTTTCTTTTGGGGGGTCCGGACTTGCTGCTCACCCAAAGGTGCTGTCCTAGGCCATGGACTAGGATGGCCTTATGGGTAATCCGGGCCTGGTGTTGTGCCTCCTTGAGCCCTTTGGTTCCCTTCCCTGGTCTGTCCTCGGGCTCCAATGGGGGGAGGGTCTGGACGCCCCCCCTGCCGCGGGCACTGCCCTTGTCAGCGGGCCTGTAGCACAGCAGTTCTCGTTTGTGCCTGGGGGGCAGGAGCCAGGACCGGGGGTCCCATTGGCATTGGGGCCTGCAGTAGCAGAGATGGATTCTGAAGAGGATTTAGAAGGGTTAGCAGAAGGAGAGTTTCCCATCACCGGGCCTCCTTCTCCCACAGAAAGTTTGGCATGGGAAGAAGGTTGGCCTGACCCTTACGAAGAGACAGATAACCAGGTGCAAATGGAAAGCAGTGATAGCGAAACTTATGAACGGCCGGGTGGGAGGGCTCACAGGATCCTGTGAGTGAAAACATGGAAGAGAGCGGCTGGGAAGATTCTAGGGAGGAGAGCTCTCATGGAGATAGAGACCCAGGTGCTGGGAGACAAGGCCGAACCTTTGATAGGAGACGAAGCATCGAGACTAGCAGGAGGGGATGGTACCATAGCCTAGACAGGCCGAGGTCTGTCAGCAGAGATTGGTGTTCCTGAAACCGCTTTGCTGAGCGGAGCCTTGCCAAGCTTTTGGGATATTACCAAGTATCTTTGAACTCTTGCTTACCTATTGCCTTTGGATTTGCTTTTGCTATTTTTATGGACAATATACCTTTTGAACTGTTTTTATATATTCAATAAAGTAGTTAGTCTTCAGCCTGTCTCTGTGTGTGTGATTAAGGGGCCGGTCAAATCCGTGCATCGTGACAGGGCCTTTCGAGGCCTGCCCGAGCTGCCTCCGGCTCCCAGGCTGGGAGGGGGGGGGGGTCCAGCATGACTTCCCGCGGCCTAGCATGGCCGCTCCTCCAGGGCTCCGGTACCCGGGGGGGTGGAGCCTTGCTCCCCGGGTGCCCGCCCCCACTCAAGGAAAGAGACTCAGACTTTTGAAAAGCAATTATAATCGTCTCGTTGCCGCAAGCTTAAGCGGCACATTTTCAGCTGACAGGCCGGCAAAGAGCCATGCAACGGAACTCACAGCAGAACAGCCGCGCCAGATGTTTCTTTTCATCCATGGCGTCAACACCCAGAACTACTGATGATGAGTAAATATTGCACCTTGAAAGTCTGCTTCAGACTGGTTTGGGAGCAACTGGGAGGCTGTGGCGACTTGCTTTCCTTGCTCCGTGATGGCTGAGAATGACAAGCTGCTCTCGGGAGGCATCTCTCACGGCAGCTGGCATGGGATCCTGATCAATTCTGACAGGAGGAATAGGAATGCCTTGAAGTGCATCTTCGACGGGAGCATGAAATTCCATTACGTGCTACCCTCGGCGAATGGGTTCGCAGGTAGAGAAATGGCCTGAAGCTGCACAAAAGCACTGTTGTGGTTGTTGGTGATGTTTCCTTGAATTTATGCCCCAGGAATTCGGCACTTCCTTTCTGGAAACCTGCCATTTCTAGATGTCCTAGTCCAGTGTTTCCCAACCACTGTTCCGTGGCACACTAGTGTGCCGTGAGCGAACACCTGGTGTGCTGCAGAAAAACCTCTCTTCCCCCCCCTTCTTCCCCCTCCTGCCGAACTCCTGCCGCTGCACTAACCCTAACCCTAACCCTAACCCTAACCCCTAACCCCTAACCCCTAACCCTAACCCTTTGGCCGTTTCCCCAGCCAGCCAGCCTCCAATCGAGGGAGGGCGGGGAACGGAAGCGGAAGTGAGGAGTGCAGTCCGAGGCAGGCCCACCGGCTTCTTCTTTCGAACCGCAGGAAAGAAGGAAGGAAGGCAGGCAACTGCGGCCCAAGTGAGTGCCTTCCCTTCTGGTGTGGAAGAGGGAGAGAGCCATTCGGGAAGGGAGCCACCTGGGGGTTCTGCGCGGGAAGTTTGGCCCCGTTCTGTCACTGGTGGGGTTCAGAATGCTCTTTGATTGTAGGGTAACTATAAATCCCAGCAACTACAACTCCCAAATGGCAAGGTCTATTTCCCCTGAAATCCATCTGCGTTCACATTTGGGCATATTTATTTATTTATTTATTATTTATTACTTCAAACTTCCTATACCGCCACTCCCCGAGGCTCGGAGCGGTTTACAGTTTGAACATAGAAAATACAGAGTACACAAACAAGACAATACAGCCCAAAAGGAGGGGTACTACATCTAAGGAAGGGGAAGGGAAGCCAGAGCTCATGGCCACAAGGACCGTGAGCTGTCAAGGGTCTAGCCTACGGTGGCTCGACCATCAAACGGGGGGAGCCTGAGAGGGCCCCACAAGTCCGGCGATGTCCTAAGGGTTCCCAGAACTGTTGGGGGGCGGTCACCACAAACCTGTGGGTCCGACCTCCCCGTCACCAGGATGTCAGATCCCCTGGTTAGAGAATTCACTGGTAGGGGTGCCCTGTGTCTAAAATTGGCATTCCAGAAGGTCCTGGTAGGGAACCTCCTGGGTGCCATCAGGCCTGTCCGCCCGGACCTCTCCCTCCTGGTTCCAGAGGGAGCAGGGGTCCCATCCTGCGGAGGGGTCCGCAAAGTCCTGAATCGGGGGGGCTTCCGGGGCCTTACCGCCTCCGATAAGGGTCGCCCCCGCATCGACGGGGCAGCGGGAGGCCCAGTTCCGAGGACTCGGCTTCCAGGAGAGGGAGTCATCTCGGCTGTCGGTTCCGTCCCGTTCTCAGGCTGGTTCTTCCTCCTCCTGAGTATTCATTTCAAGTGTGGTCCAGAAAACAAACAACAACATAACATAACATCGTTTGAGCCCACAGTGCTCTCTGGGTGTAGGTGAACTACAACTTCCAAACTCAAGGTCAATTCCCAAGCAAACCCTTTCAGTACTTTCTGTTGGTAATGAGAGTTCAATATGGCAAGTTTGGTTCAATTCCATTGTTGCAAGAGTTCAGGATGCTCTTTGCTTGTGTGTTAACTATAAATCCCAGAAACTGTAACTCCCAAATGTCAAGGTCTATTTTCCCCAAACTCCATCTGTGTTCACCTTTGGGCATGTTGAGTATTCATGCCAAGTTTGGTCCTGATCCAACATTGTTTGAGTCCACAGTGCTCTCTGGATATAGGTGAACTACAACTTCCAAACTGAAGGTCAATGCCCACCAAATCTTATAGCATTTTCTCTTGGTTATGGGAGTTCTGTGTGGGCAGTTGTGTCTTTCTGCCATTCCTGCCAGGATATCTATGTTGTGTTCATCGAAACAGGCCCAGATTTCACAGTGAGTGTATAAATGCATTAAAAAACACATTAACTATATGTATTACTGTGTTAGAGTGTCATTTTGTGTCATTTTGGTTGGTGGTGTGCCCCAGGATTTTGTAAATGTAAAAAATGTGCCGCGGTTCAAAAAAGGTTGGGAAACACTGTCCTAGTCATCCGCAAACCAAATCAGCAATTGGGTCACACAGTTTGCATAAAACCTACACATACAGATAGATACCTACAGAAAAACTCCAACCATCACCCAAGGCAAAAAAAAAAAGAAGCACCATTAAAGTCCTGGCGGACCGTGCAAAAAGAATCTGCGAAACCCACCTCCTCCAAGGTGAACGGAACACCTAATCTGGGCTTTCCAGGCCAATGGAGAGTCCACCACACGCAGCAGAAGAGATGCAAGACCGAGAACAAGCCATGAGAGCCAAGACCAAGATCCACCCAGAGGAAAAGTGTTCTTGTTATACATCAAGGGAACCACTGACCGCAGAGGGAAGCTGATGAGGAAACAGGTAGCTTTCTTGAACCGTACGGGTAGGGTTGGTCTCTGCGGTTTAAAAATTATTTGAAATCGGATTAAATTCGTATAAAAAGCTAATTTTTTTTGTTTTTTGAACCATGTGCTCCAACCCGGAAGTATAATTTGTTTACCAAACCTGGGGGCCGCCAATTTTCTTAATTATTGTAATTAGATCGTATCTTCCCTCTCAGTTCTTTTTGGCTTCCCCTGCTTCTCCTCCAAAATAGCTTTTCAGGGTTACTTACAGACATATCAGGGCCCTTTGCCTGGTCAGAGGATAATTAAAGTAAAAGGCCTTCCTGGAGGAAGTGAAGAAGCAAGGGGAACCATAGAGGAAAAACAGGGGTCCTAGAGCACCCCGGAGGACTGAAGGAACCATAGAGAAAAACGGGGGTCCTAGAGCACCTTGGAGGACTGAAGGGGAAAAAGCAGTTTAAACACCCAGAAAATTGGGGTAGATAGAAGGAAAGGAGGAGAAGGAGACAACAAAGGCTGAAAGAAGAGGAGGAGGGAGTGACAAGACAACTGAAAAAAAGTACAGAAGCAAGGGGAACCATAGAGGAAAAATGGGGGTCCTAGAGTGCCCTGGAGGACTGAAGGCTCCATAGAGAAAAATGGGGTCCTAGAGCGCCTTGGAGGACTGAAGGGGGAAAAAGCAGTTTAAACACCCAGAAAATCGGGGTAGATAGAAGGAAAGGAAGAGAAGGAGACAAGAAAGGCTGAAAGAAAAGGAGGAGGAAGTGACAAGACCATTGAATGAAGAAAAAAAACTACAGAAGCAAGAGGAACCATAGAGAAAACATGGGGGTCCTAGAGCGCCTGGGAGGACTGAAGGAACCATAGAGAAAAAACGGGGGTCCTAGAGCACCTGGGAGGATTGAAGGGGGAAAAGCCTTGGCGCGCTTTTCCTCTGACTTACAGCACTGTAAGTCACCCTGAAAATTTTGGAGAAGGTTGATATATTCCTGTTACAAGAACCTCATACTGTATCTCTATCTATTGATGTACTTTCATCATTATGCGCATGCGCTGGAATAAGAACAAATAACGAATTTCATTATTAATTAAGTTACATTTCAGAAATTTTTGGAATTTTTTTTAAAGTATTTCTATTACTAATAACCCCCCCCCCCCCCATTGTGTTTTAGAACCACTTTTTTATGGATCAACCAACCCTAGTACGGGGTCAGCGAAGCAGGCATGTGGAACAATGTGGTTCAGAGGCCAAAGCAGAACAAAATGCACGACACGTCAAAACTCAGGTAGACCTTTTTGCTCTGGCACAATTCCACTGGAAGAAGAAGCCTTCTTGCACACATTCCTGAAGTCAAAGGGCTCCCATTCCAATGTGAACCAAACAAATCTCTCCCCTATTGCTATTCCAGGTTCTGTTACTTGAGATTTCCTTAATGGAGATTCCAGGAATGGAATAAGAGACCTTCTGCTAAGGAGATACTCCAACAACCTGTTATCCACCTGTTAAAACGTTGGGTTGGGTGCCTTGTGCGCTTTGTTCCTCTCAATCCATGCTTACCTAAGTCGCTCATTGAATGTGGCAAGAAGCATTCTTTGAAAGCGTGGAATGTGCTCAGAAGGAAGTTGAGCATTATGCTCTAAAAGGCTTTCACATCCAGCCAGTCACCCAGGCAGAAGTCCCTTATGACAGGAAATCAGCACTACCGAGCAATATGTGGCAAGACAAACATGATACACATGATTTTCTACTTTTAAAAGTTTTTTTGGTGTTCCATATTGTTTTAACTTATACTAGCTGTACCCGGCACGCGTTGCTGTGCCCTATTTAGGAGACGCGAGAAAGTCTGAGTATGTAAGGGTTGGAATTGATGTTACTTATGGTCTTGGTGGGGTCATGTGTGTATTGTGTTGTGTGTAGGTATTACTTTTTTGGTGAGTTAGTGGGTGTGTGGTGGCATTGTGGGTGGCAGTATGTTGTGGAATGCTTGTGTGGGTGGGGTGTTTTGGGTATTTGTGTGTGTTTGTAGAGTATCAGTGCAGTGTTGTGTTGTGGTTGGAGTATAGGTGGAGTTGGTTTTTGTTTGTGGTGGTGGTAGGCGTTGTGTGTGCTGGGTCCCGTAAGGATGGGGGGATGGGTTGTGATAGGAAGTTGTGTTGTGTGGGTAAGAATTGCTGGAGTATTGTGCCTGGGACATGTGTGTATTTGGAGGTGTGCGTGGTGGTGAGTAGTGAGTGCAGTCCTGGGTTTTGTGTTGGGGAAGTTGTCAGGTATTTGTGGGGTGTATTTTGTGTGTGTTGTGGTGACATAGTTGGTGATGTGGAGGGGGTGTGGCTTTTGCCAGTGGTGTTTGTTGTGAATTTTGGTTGGGGTGGGGTTTTGTGTTGCAGGATTGGGTTTTTTTTGTGGGTTTTGCAAGTTTGTGTTATTCCGGCGGTATGTGTTTGTCAGTGGTGCCTGTGTCCCTGGTGCCCTATTTGTGTTAGTGTTATGTCCTCCTGGGAGTTGTTATGTCCTCCTGTGTTAGTTGGTTGTACTGTGTAGGTTTCTGTTTAGCAGAGGTATGTTTAACCCACAACTGACTAAATTCAAATCACTCAGCATTCTAACTTAGCCTTGTCTGGCTCAGCCCACCATTACTATGGGAACTCAGCCTCCCTGCATTTTGTGTGGGCCAATGTCGGCCAATGGGATTCGCTGGCAGCCGCAAAGGACGCTGGGAAATGTAGTTTTTTTGTATCGTTGTTTTGGGGGCCTTCTAGGTTTTTTGGGGGGGGGAGTTTTTTTGCTTAAAACCTACCTTGCCTGAGGCGTATTTTTGTTGTCAAATTTGGTGTTTCTGCCTTGGATGGTTTCTCTGTCTATGGCAGTTGTTCCATGACGGGACCTCCTTTATATAATAGATTGTAATCCACTTTCAGTTCCATTTGGGAGAAAACAAAACACAACATACTTGAAAACATAATAAAAACAGATTAAGACCAGAGTAGGGTTTACAGCTTAGAGATTGAACACCTGGCAGAACAGGTTGGTCTTACAGGCCCTCCGAAAAGCCTACAGATTAGTTATTGCTCGTGCCTCCTCCGGGAGGGCGTTCCACAGGGTAGGCGCTACTACAGTAAAAGTGCGCTGCCGCGTTGATGACAAGCGGCAAAACTTGAGTGATGGAACCTCTAGTAGGCTTTGATCCATGGACCGTAGTGGTCTCTGGGGAACGTGCAGGGAGAGGCGGTCCTTCAGGTACACTGGCCCCAGGCCATGCAAGGCCTTAAAGGTTAGCACCAGCACTTTGAAAGCAATCTGGTGCTCGATAGGGAGCTAGTGCAAACGCTGTAGGACTGAAGTGATGTGGCACGATAGTGTCACTCCAGCCAGCAGTCAAGCTGCAGCGTTTTGCACCATCTTCAGTTTCCGGATTACCGACTGTGCTGAAGTGTTTATTTTTTATTATAGGATTGAATATGTATTGAAATGTTAGGATAATGTGAACTGGAGAGAGAGCTGATATTAAGAGCACGTCTCTGCAGGGAGGGCAGAGTTGCCATAGCAACGTACTGTGAGGCAGAAGTGGGAGGAGTCAATGGCTTTCTGCCAGAGCCAATAATAGAATTCTGGGGAAGTTTGAATTTAGACAGTTGAACTGTCAGACCAGCTCTAAGACAGTTGGTGCCAAGAGCTCAGAGAGAGCGGTTGAACTGTCAGACCAGCTCTAAGACAGTTGGTGCTGAGAGCTCAGAGAGAGCGGTTGAACTGGCAGACCAGCTCTAAGACAGTTGGTGCTGAGAGCTCAGAGAGAGCGGTTGAACTGGCAGACCAGCTCTAAGACAGTTGGTGCTGAGAGCTCAGAGAGAGCGGTTGAACTGGCAGACCAGCTCTAGGACAGTTGGTGCTGAGAGCTCAGAGAGAGCGGTTGAACTGGCAGACCAGCTCTAAGACAGTTGGTGCTGAGAGCTCAGAGAGAGCGGTTGAACTGGCAGACCAGCTCTAGGACAGTTGGTGCTGAGAGCTCAGAGAGAGCGGTTGAACTGTCAGACCAGCTCTAAGACAGTTGGTGCTGAGAGCTCAGAGAGAGCGGTTGAACTGTCAGACCAGCTCTAAGACAGTTGGTGCTGAGAGCTCAGAGAGAGCGGTTGAACTGGCAGACCAGCTCTAGGACAGTTGGTGCTGAGAGCTCAGAGAGAGCGGTTGAACTGTCAGACCAGCTCTAAGACAGTTGGTGCTGAGAGCTCAGAGAGAGCGGTTGAACTGGCAGACCAGCTCTAAGACAGTTGGTGCTGAGAGCTCAGAGAGAGCGGTTGAACTGGCAGACCAGCTCTAGGACAGTTGGTGCTGAGAGCTCAGAGAGAGCGGTTGAACTGTCAGACCAGCTCTAAGACAGTTGGTGCTGAGAGCTCAGAGATGGGGGTTGAACTGGCAGACCAGCTCTAGGACAGTTGGTGCTGAGAGCTCAGAGAGAGCGGTTGAACTGTCAGACCAGCTCTAAGACAGTTGGTGCTGAGAGCTCAGAGAGAGCGGTTGAACTGTCAGACCAGCTCTAAGACAGTTGGTGCTGAGAGCTCAGAGAGAGCGGTTGAACTGGCAGACCAGCTCTAAGACAGTTGGTGCTGAGAGCTCAGAGAGAGCGGTTGAACTGGCAGACCAGCTCTAAGACAGTTGGTGCTGAGAGCTCAGAGAGAGCGGTTGAACTGTCAGACCAGCTCTAGGACAGTTGGTGCTGAGAGCTCAGAGAGAGCGGTTGAACTGTCAGACCAGCTCTAAGACAGTTGGTGCTGAGAGCTCAGAGAGAGTGGTTGAACTGTCAGACCAGCTCTAAGACAGTTGGTGCTGAGAGCTCAGAGAGAGCGGTTGAACTGTCAGACCAGCTCTAAGACAGTTGGTGCTGAGAGCTCAGAGAGAGCGGTTGAACTGGCAGACCAGCTCTAAGACAGTTGGTGCTGAGAGCTCAGAGAGAGCGGTTGAACTGTCAGACCAGCTCTAAGACAGTTGGTGCTGAGAGCTCAGAGAGGGCGGTTGAACTGTCAGACCATCTCTAAGTCAGTTGGTGCTGAGAGCTCAGAGAGAGCGGTTGAACTGTCAGACCAGCTCTAAGACAGTTGGTGCTGAGAGCTCAGAGAGAGCGGTTGAACTGGCAGACCAGCTCTAAGACAGTTGGTGCTGAGAGCTCAGAGAGAGCGGTTGAACTGGCAGACCAGCTCTAAGACAGTTGGTGCTGAGAGCTCAGAGAGAGCGGTTGAACTGTCAGACCAGCTCTAAGACAGTTGGTGCTGAGAGCTCAGAGAGAGCGGTTGAACTGGCAGACCAGCTCTAGGACAGTTGGTGCTGAGAGCTCAGAGAGAGCGGTTGAACTGTCAGACCAGCTCTAAGACAGTTGGTGCTGAGAGCTCAGAGAGAGCGGTTGAACTGTCAGACCAGCTCTAAGACAGTTGGTGCTGAGAGCTCAGAGAGAGCGGTTGAACTGTCAGACCAGCTCTAAGACAGTTGGTGCTGAGAGCTCAGAGAGAGTGGTTGAACTGTCAGACCAGCTCTAAGTCAGTTGGTGCTGAGAGCTCAGAGAGAGCGGTTGAACTGGCAGACCAGCTCTAGGACAGTTGGGACTGACCAGCTCTAGAGAGAGCAGGGTTAGCAGTCCTAGTGAGCTGAGCTTGCTAGCTGGTTTTATGTAAAGCCTGAGGGCTAAATATAGACAAAGTGTCTGAAAAAGGCCAGAGTGCCTATGTATTGAAAGAGTCTAGCTGAGTAATAGCAATAGCTAAGCATTGCAACTTTGTATTTGCCATAACTAGAACATTTGTAACCTTTTTAAGTCGAGCCTCTTCGGAAGTGTTATACAAAGTATCAAACCAAGCTTTTGTGCCAAAATAAACTGTTTATTGTTAGTTCATCTGAAAACCTCTCTTTGTGCCATTGATTTCAAAAGTCAAGCCTCAGTTTAAAAGTTTTATCCTGTCTCACAACTTGATCATTAACCCTCACAAATAGCTGACATTCCTCACAAAATTGGTCCAGTTGGTCTCTCTCTCATAAAATGGTGGCAGCAGTTTGAAGAACGAATATTCGCATAGTGACGCCAGCTAAAAGCTGTGTCGTCGCAAATTTGGTGTCAGAGGTGGGACATCTTCGCAAATTAGTGGCAGTGGGTGAGATAGCCTACCCTGCCACGGTGTAAAAGTTGCCGTGCGAATAAAGAGTTGTTACACCGACAAAGGAAGGCCAATGTAAAAGGTGTTACAGTAGTCCAGTCTCGAGATGACCGTGACCTGGATTACCGCAGCTAGATCGTCACCGGAAAGGTAGGGCGCCAGCCGCCTTGCCTGGCGCAGATGGAAAAACGCCGCTCTGCTCACAGCGGAGACCTGATCCTCCATCGTCAGCAGAGGGTCCAGTTGGACCCCCAGGCTTTTGACCAGAGGCGATGGGCTAGCCACCTTACCGTCCATTATTGGCAGCTGGACCTCTCCCCCCCCCGGGCGTCCCAGCCACAGGACCTCAGTCTTCGACAGGTTTACCTTCAGTCCGTCCGTCCATCCTCAGCACCAGCTGGGTGTCGTCAGCGTACTAATGGCACTCCAGACCAAAACTACACACCAGTTGGGCCAGTGGACGCATGTAGATGTTAAATAATAGAGGGGAGAGGATAGCGCCTTGGGGGACCCCACAATTAAGGGGGACCCTTTCCGAGACCTGGGAAAACCTATTGACTGAAGTATCAGTCGAAGGTAGGAAATGCACCCACTACTGGTCAATTTATCTATCCAAACTTATCGCCTCCTATGAACCCACCAGAAACTTGAGATTGTCGGAGGAGGCTCTTCTCTCGATCCCGCCTGCTTCTCAAGCATGTCTGGTGGTGATGAGAGATAGGGACTTCTCTGTGGTGGCCCCTCGGCTGTGGAACTCCCTACCTAGGGATATTGGATCGACCCCCTCCCTACTCACCTTTTGAAAAAACTGAAAACATGGCTTCGGGAGCCTGTGGGACGGGACTCAGCCTTCCTCCCGCCCTGCCTGCGATCTACCAGGACGCCCTACGCGATCTAATGAGCACCCGTGCTCTACACTATCTAGTCCGTGAGCTGCATTTTTGGCTGATGATGCTGCCCTTGTCGCCCATTCAGAAGCAGCCCTGCAGGCGCCTCACATCCTGCTTTGCAACAGCTGCAGAGCTGGTTGGGCTGGAAGTCAGCCTGAAGGAAACGGAAGTCCTCTACCAGACCGCACCACAGAAACAACACCATCATCCCCACGTCAGCATAGGCACATCTGTGCTTACGTCAGTTCAGCACTTCACCTACCTGGGAAGCATCATCTCTTCAGACGCCAAGATTGACAAAGAGAGAGATCACAGATTAGCAAAGGCATAGAGTGCATTCGGAAGGCTTCCCAAAAGAGTCTGGAGCAACAAGCACCTGAGGCAAAGCACCAAAATCAGTGTGTACAGAGCTATCGTACTGTCTGTTCTCCTCTATGGGTCTGAAACATGGGTCACCTATCGCTAATATCTACGACTCCTCGAAAACTCATCAGCGCTGTCTTCACACAATCCTAAATGTACACTGGACTGACTATGTGACGAATGTTGCTGTCCTTGAGCAAGCAGGAATCACCAGCATTGAGGCCATGCTATTGAGAACACAGCTGCGCTGGGCAGGGCACGTCTCTAGGATGGAGGACCACCACCTCCCAAAGATACTACTCTATGGTGAACTCGGCACGGGTCAGTGCAAGAGAGGCGCCCCCAAAAAGAGATATAAGGACTCCCTGAAACAACATCTCAGGCTTGGCCAGATTGATCACCAACAATGGTCCACCCTGGCCTCACATTGGGAGGCATGGAGACGCACTCTCCACAATGCTGCAGCCTCTTTCGAGAAGACACACCAAACGCGTCTCGAAGAGAGACGACAACGCAGAAAGAACCGCAACTTGGAAACACCATCACCCAAGGAGACTTTCTGCTGTGCTTTCTGCAACCGGACTTGCCTATATTGGATTGGCCTTTTTAGTCATCAATGCGCTTGTGGAAAGCATGAATTTGTATCTTCGTTCGCAAAGTAAAAAGCCACAGATTTGCCGATACATCACACAGTCCTAGACACGTGTGATCCGATACAACAGCCAGCAGAGTGATCTTGTTTACTGTTTGGGCTGGAAGTCAGCCTGAAGAAAACGGAAGTCTGTGAGCAACCTCATGGACTAAACGAGCCTGTCAGTTTAAATGCCTTGTTGAATTAAATCACTGCCCCAAGACTCTTCCGCTATAGCTACATCTGTGTCCCATCTGCCTGTTAGGATAAAGCCTTTAGTGAGGCCGTAGCCTGGACCGGATCTTCGGTCATTACTAGCCATTTGGCTTATTATTTTCCCACCGCATTGGCAGTTTTCTCCCATTGGGGGACTTCTGAAGACGACATTTGGTAAGCATTCTTTCCTACCCTGCCTGTCGACCCATCTATGCCTGATAGAGGTCTTATACTGTGTTTATTTTGTATAGTCGTGTATTTTCCCAGTTGTGGATCGTCCTGAGGAAGCACCAAACGGGAAAGATCTCGGTACTTCATCCCGTTGACGACACAACTTATCCGCTTTGGAACCTACTCTTCATTTGGGAACCTCTCCACGCTGCATTTGCTAGGCCTTTTGCGACGATCACGAGCATCCTTGTTTACGGAGCATTGTGCTCCGGCCCCCACCTTTGGGAGGGCGGAGTCACATCCCGCCCGACGCTACCGCTGACGCCTCCCTGCCCGGAGTTCCGGGTTCGGCGGCTGTACAGCCACAGGTCACACGGGGGTTGTTTACTTTTCTGTTGGGGACCTATTTAGCGTCCTGAAGCACCATTGACTGAATTGCTGGGAATTCCCAGTACTGCTTGACTACATTTTGTTGTTATGATTTAATACGGGGGGTTTATGAGCACGCAACGGCCGCTGATTTTCTGTATAGTGAGAGGATTACACCTTATTATATGTTGATATTCAGATGCTTATGTATCGTAATGTTGATGCCTGAAATACAAATCTGTGCTTAAGTCCGTTTGGTTTTTTAAATAATAATAACAACAACAAATACAATAAATAACCTTGACTCAGGCCTAAGATAAGTTTTTTTTTAAAAAAATTGCTTTGCTTATACTCGAGTATATACGGTAATTTAAGAATCTTTTAAAATGTGCATCCCTCTGCCTCCCGCTTCCTCTCAACGGCAGTGCTGAACGCAACTCAATGCCAGGTGTCTACATTATTAGGAATGTGGTTAAAAACGAGGAATGTGATCTTCCTAAATTCAGACAGAAACTAACACGAGCCATATCTCCTGGTACAGATCTACAGATTGAGAGCTCTCCTCCAGTTTTTTTTTCACCCTCTTCACATTCCCAAATGTTCTGATGCCACTGCCAACTCCAAAAACATAGCAAAATATATTTAGAAACTCTGCTTCCAAGAGAGAGAAAATGCATTTAGAAATGTCAAAACAATGGAAATGCGCATTCTAAGGCAGGGCTGTCCAACAGGCGGCCCTGGGGCCGTACACGGCCCCCGAGCCCCTTCCCTCCGGCCCCTAACTTGTTTTAATAAAATACAAATTAAAAATTAAAAATAAAAAAAATACCTACTTCCGGGTTTAGGCAAGCATCGCGAGACTACCCAGCCACAGACGGGATTTCGAGGGAGGTCTCTGTGGCTGCGTAGTCTCGCGATCTCGGTCCCGTCCCGGCCTGGGATTTATATTATTTATTATTATTTCGGCCTGTGGCTTAGGGCGCAAAAAAGTGTTAATCCGGACTGCTCTCAGCTCTCCTCCTTTGCAGCTGCTTCCAGGCCAGCCCCCATTCCCTCAGAGAGGGAGGAGGGAGGGGCAGGGAAAGCCCCTCCTGGCTCCGCCTCTTCCTGTGGAGGGCCCTCGCTTCCCGCCCCGCGGATGGGAGAGCTGCCGCGCCCGACCTGAGCTTGGCCTTGGCTCCAGCGGGGCTCTTCGGGGACGGCGTTGGCGCTTCGGCCCTGTGGCGGGGCTCCCGCAGTATGGGTAAGGAAGGGCCTGGCTCGAGTCAATCAATCTAAACACAGTGGGACGGTGGGGGAGGGGGGAGGGGTCCTCAGCGGCGGTTTTCCCCTCCTCCCGCGCCCACGCTAGTTCCTTCCCCCTCTATAAAGGCACAAAATTACAACCACCCCCTCCCCACCCATTGTCTACTGGTACAGATTGCTTCCCCCGCGTGCAGGGCGCAACGTGGATTCCTTTGCGCCTGCCCCCGCGCGGCTTGTTTTCCCTTCAGGGAGGGAGGGAGGGAGCTCTTTGGGCCTCCTCCCCCCGCCTCTGGGAAAGGAGGCCCCATCAAGCCCTGCGACGGCATTGAGGTGTTTGGGGTTTTTTTGGTGTGTCCCAATTTGAGTGTGGACTCAAATAATTCAAAGGTATTAGGAAACATTCCCCCACATCCACCAGTGTTCCCATTTGGGTATATTGAGTATTCATGCCAAGTTGGGTCCAGATCCATCATTATTCGAGTCCACAGTGCTCTCTGGATGGAGGTGAACTACAACTCCACAACTCAAGGTCAATTGTAAGTAAATTGGAGCCGGGGAGGGGGCGGAGCCAGAGAGGGGTGGGGGCGGAGCGGGGGAGGGGTGGAGCCAGGGAGGGTGGGGGCAGAGCCGGGAGGGGAGAAGCCAGGGAGGGGTGTGGGGCGGAGCCGGGAGGGGGTGGAGCCAGGGAGGGTGGGGCGGAGCTGGGGAGAGGCGGAGCCAGGGAGGGGTGGGGCGGAGCCAGGGGGGCGGAGCCAGGGAGGGGTGGGGGCAGAGCCGGGGAGGGGGTGGAGCCAGGGAGGGGTGGGGGCAGAGCCGGGGAGGGGGTGGAGCCAGGGAGGGGTGGGGGCGGAGCCAGGGAGGGGGCAGAGCCAGGGAGGGGCAGCCGGGGCGGGGTGGGGGTGGAGCCGGGAGGGCGGAGCCAGGGAGGGTGGGGGCGGAGCCGGTGAGGGGCGGAGCCAGGCAGGGGTGGGGGCAGAGCCGGGAGGGGCAGAGCCAGGGAGGGTGAGGGCAGAGCCGGGAGGGGTGGAGCCAGGGGGTGGGGGCGAGCCAGGGAGGGGCGGAGCCAGGGAGGGGTGGAGCCAGGGAGGGGGCGGAGCCCTGGGAGGGGCAGAGCCAGGGAGGGGTGGGGGCGGAGCCGGGGAGGGGTGGAGCCAGGGGCAGAGGCAGACCCTTTGGCCCCCCAGGTGATCAGTGACCGGTAATCCGGCCCTTGGGCCCGTAGAAGTTGGACAGCCCTGTTCTAAGGCATATTTCAACCCACAGTTTTCAGAGGCAAGCCTGAAGCCAAAGGGGAAAGAGGTTGTTTAGGGGTTCAAGCCACCCCCTAAATGTTTCAGGTTTAAATAAACCAGCCTGGTTGAATCGTGAATGTTTTGAACCTATGGCTCAGGAGCCAAATGTGGCTCTTTTGATGATTGCATCTGGCTCGCACAGCCACTTCACTAGGCCCTGCCCCCTCCTGCTGGAGTCCCTCTCAGCTAGGCCCGGATTATCCATTAAGCCAGCATAGGCCATGGCCTATGGGCGCAAGCCGAGGGGGGCGCCAGATCATGGCAAAAAAAATGGTGATGACTCACTGCCGGTCCTCTTCTCCTCTCTCCCTCCTTCTGAGGCCATGCTGAGTGAGTCGTTCCAGAGGCAGCGGTAGCTGCGCGGCGCCCCTTCGCAGAGCCCCATTCACGCAGCGTGGCCTCAGAAGGAGGGAGGGAGGAGGAGTGCAGCCCGAATGACGTCACCCCCTCCGGGGGCGGGGCCCGAGCGACGTCACTCGGGCCCCGCCCCTGGGGAGAGTGACATCGCTCGGGCTGCACTCCTCCCCCTCCCGCCTTCTGAGGCTACGCCGAGTTGTTCGAGAGGCAGCGGCAGCTGCGCTGGTGAATGGGGCAAAGGATGGGGTGCCCCACCCGCGCATGCGCCTTTGGAGTGTGGTCTAGGGGCAAAAAGTGTGGCCTAGGGCGCAAAAAGTGTTAATCCGGGCCTGCTCTCAGCTCTTGTCCCGTATTGACAGGCATGACTGTAGAATGCACCCTGAACAAGCCTTTTGAGGGAGTTCCACAGCCGAGGGGCCACAACAGAGAAGGCCCTGTCTCAAAGATGGCGCGATCGAGAGCAGGGCCTCTCCGTAGGATCTTAATGTCCTTGATGGTTCATAGGGGAGAATTCATTCAGACAAGTAAACTGGGCTGGAACCTTATAGTGTTTTGTACCTCAACACCAGCACTTTGAATTGTGCTCGGAAACTAATTGGCAGCCAGTGGAGGTGGCGCAACAAGCAAGTTGTATGCTCCCTGTACCCTGCTCCTGTTAGTAACCTGGCTGCCGAGCATTGGATTAATTGCAGTTTCCGAACAGTCTTCAGGGGCAACCCCATGTACAGAGCATTGCAGTAGTCTATTTGAGATGTAACCAAAGTGTGGACTACCATGGCCAAGTCAGACTTCCCAAGTTACGGGCACAGCTGGCGCACAAGCTTTAACTGTGCAAAAGCTCTCCCGGCCACCGCTGAGACCTGGGGTTCCAGGCTCAGCGATGAGCCCCGGATCACTCCCAAACTGCGAACCTGCGCCATCAGGGGGAGTGTGACCCCATCTAACACAGGCTGTAACCCTATGCACTGTTCGGCCTTGCGACTGACCAGGAGTACCTCTGTCTTGTCTAGATTGAGTTTCAATCTGTTTGCCCTCATCCAGTCCATTAAAGCGGCCAAACACCGGTTCAGGACTTGAACAGCCTCCTTAGTAGCAGGTGGGAATGGCTTCGTTAATGGCGGACACACATGTTTAACCCAGTTTGGATATGGCTGTCGCCCCAGTTTTGACGCGGAGGGAAGGACATCCGCCTCCAAACTGGGTTAAACAGCCAATGAGGGGAAAGCGCCGTGGGAGGGGCAGGAATCTAATGCTGATTCCTTTCTGAAATGGCAAATTTACTTCTAGGTTACTTACACCAGTGTTTACCAACCAGTGTGCCGGGGCACACTAGTGTTCAGTGAGCGATCATCAGGTGTGCCGTGAGAAATTGGAACCTCCAGGAAGGGGGGGGGGGAGAGTCTAGTGTGTTGAAGTATAAAAACCTTAAGAAACGTACCTCTGTAAAGGCACAAAATTACAACCACCCCCCTCCCCACCCATTGTCTACTTGGTCTCTCCCTCTCCATGGATTGGGAAGGCCTGCCTCCCTTTCCCCAAGTAGAGCCCTCCTCTTGCCTCCCTCCCTCCCCCTGGGCCTAATGCCAAATGGATCAGTCCAGCACCGGCCCCGCCCCTCCCTCCTCCCCCTCCTCCCTGGTGCGCGCAAAACGCTCTCGGCCTCCCTCCGGCTCCCTGCCCGCTGCCGCCTTCCTTCCTGCCTGCTTCGCCAGCCCCGAGATGCCCACCCGGGCCGCCCCGCTGACCCCCGAGGAGCTGCGCAGATGGTGAGTGAGGCTCCTGCTCCCCACGACCCCAATTCAAGCCTGGCAGGAAGGGATGGGGCAACCTAAGTGAGAGGGAGACTGCTGGTCTCTTGAGGTTCCCCCTCCAGAAACTGTAACTCCCAAATGTCAAGGTCTATTTTCCCCAAACTCCATCTGTGTTCACATTTGGGCATATTGAGTAGTCATGCCAAGTTTGGTCCTGATCCAACGTTGTTTGAGTCCACAGTGCTCTCTGGATATAGGTGAACTACAACTCCAAAACCCAAGGTCAATGTCCACCAAACTCTTATAGCATTTTCTCTTGGTTGTGGGAGTTCTGTGTGGGAAGTTTGATTCCATTCCATCATTGGTGGAGGTCAGAATGCTCTTTGATTGCGGGTGAACTATAACTCCCAGCTGTTGAGCAAGACCTTCGTGTGTGTCTTTCTGCCATTCCTGCCAGGATATCTACGCTGTGTTCATCGAAACAGGCCCAGGTTTCACACTGAGCGTATAAATACATTTTAAAACATATTAACTATATGTATTACTGTGTTAGAGTGTCATTTTGTATACGGAGTGTATAAATACATTTAAAAACATATTAACTATACGTATTACTGTGTTAGGGTGTCATTTTGTGTCATTTTGGTTGGTGGTGTGCCCCAGGATTTTGTAAATGTAAAAAATGTGCCGCAGCTGAAAAAAGGTTGGGAAACACTGATCTATTAGACAAAGAGCCTTTTCTGTGATGGCACCGATGCTTTGGGATGCTTTGGGGTGCTTTGCCTGATGAAGCTCGATCGATCGAAATAAACACATAGATAAAGGGGACCCAGTCGATATTGTTTACCTTGACTTTCAAGAGGCTTTTGACCAAGTCCCTCACCAAAGGCTCCTGAATAAGCTCTTCAGCCATGGAATCAGGGGACAGGTCTTGTCCTGGATCGGAACCTGGCTAAACTGCAGGAAACAAAGGGTGGTAATAAACGGACACTTCTCTGGGTGGAAAGAGGTGAGAAGTGGCGTACCCCAAGGTTCAGTTTTGGGTCCGTTACTTTTTAATTTATTCATATATGATCTGGACGTAGGAGTGAATTCTGAGGTAGCAAAGTTTGCAGACGACACTAAACTGTTCAGGGTAGTTAAAACTGAAACTGACTGCAAAGAGCTCCAGAAAGATCTCTCGAAATTGAGTGAATGGGCAACAAAGTGGCAAATGCATTTTAACCTCAACAAGTGTAAAGTCATGCACATCGGGGCAAAGAACCCCAAATACACCTACCAATTGATGGGGTCAAAGCTTTCCGAGACAAACCAGGAAAGGGGTCTGGGGGTTTTTGGTGGACAGCTCAATGAAGATGTCAACCCAGTGCGCAGCAGCAGCGAAAAAGCAAATTCTATGCTTGGCATGATCAGGAAGGGAATCGAAAATAGGTCGTCAAATGTTGTATTGCCTCTCTACAAATCTATGGTGAGGCCACATCTGGAGTACTGTGTACAATTCTGGTCTCCGCACCTCAAGAAGGATAGAACGGAACTGGAAAAGGTACAGAAAAGGACAACAAGACTGATCCAAGGGATGGAGCAGCTCCCTTACGAAACCAGGTTGCAACGCCTTGGTCTTTTCAGCCTCGAAAGACGGCGTTTAAGAGGTGACTTGGTCGAAGTGTATAAAATCATGCATGGGATAGAAAAGGTGAATAAAGAAAAATATTTTCTCTGTCACACAACACTAGGACTAGGGGCACTCCTGAAGCTCCAAGGTAGGAAAGTTAGGACTAATAAAGGAAATATTTCTTCACCCAGAGGGTCATTGGGTTATGGAACTCACTTCCAGAGGAGGTTGTGACAGCGGTCAGCCTGGACAGCTTCAAGGCAGGATTAGACAGATTCATGGAGACCAAGTGTATCGGTAGTTACTGAAATGGACATCCAAGTGCCACCTCTGTGTTGATGGAGGCAGGCAGGGTTTTCCCCGGGTACTGGTGGTGGGGGGTCGGGAGCAGGTGAGGGTTTTGCCCTCCCCTCTGCTAGAGATCCCCGTGTACAACTGGTGGGCCACTGTGTGACACAGAACGCTGGACTAGATGGGCTGAGGCCCGATTCAGCATGGCTCTTCTTATGTTCTTATGATTAGAGAGTTGCCTTCTTTCCGGAGGGCGTGTAAAACAGCCCTCTTTCGGCAAGCATTCAATCTGAACGGTCCTTCGTAACATCTTTAATTTATAATTTTTTAACACTTTTAACTTGCTAACATTTTGTTGTTTATCACTATGTTTATCACTAAGTGTTGTTTTAGATTGTGTAAACTGCCCGGGCCTGTGGGAAGGAGCAGTATAAAAATTGAAATAATAAATAAAAATTAAAAATAAATCCTGAAGGCCAACCAAAGTTATTTGGCTGCACCTCTCATTAGGCCTGTTTGATCAAAAAAACAGAGGATCAAATCTCGCCCGGATGTAGGGGGCGCTGGCGCTCGAATCTGAGTGACTTCCGAAATTTTCCGGAACTATTTTTGGAATTTCCCGAATTAATTCTGAAATTTTGTAATGGCTTCATTAATGGCAGACACACATGTTTAACCTGGCTTTGATGGGGATGTCCATCCCTCCACCTCAGAACTGGGGCGACAGCCACGTTTAACCCAGTTTGGATGTGACCGTCGCCCCATTTCTGACGCGGAGGGAAGGACATCCGCCTCCAGACTGGGCTAAACAGCCAATGAGAATAAAGCTCCTCGGGAGGGGCGGCAATCTAATGCCGATTCCTTTCCGAAAATGGCGGCGGCGGTGGCTTCGAAATTGCAAATTCACTTCCGGGTTGCTTACATCGCTTCGAAACCGCTTCAAAAGTGGATTTAATCCGAATTCATTCCGATTTTACGATCATTCCGACGAACCTACCCAGGCCTAGTCAATAGGCAGCAGGGGCGGTCCTACAAGGTAGGCCAAGTAGGCGGCCGCCTAAGGCGCCATCTGGGAAGGGGGCGCATCCTGGCCGCATGGGGGCGCCCATCCTGGCCCTGTTCCTCAGGCAGCGCCGCAGCTGCCAGCTTTTGGGCCCCGGCCTTGTGGGTTCCGACGCCGCTTCTGGGCATGCGCGGAGGTTTCGCGCAGGCGCAGTTGCTCCAGAGCTGAAGTTGAGCGCAGGAGCAACTGCACATCTGCGAAAACCTCCGCGCATGCCCAGTAGCTCCCTTGCGCAGAAGCCTGTAAGCAAAGCACTCCGTATCGGGCAGGCAGGGAGTGCTTCCCTTCTCCTTTTGTCTCCGCCGTGTGCGCGTTTGCGGGGAAGGAGAAAAGAATCAGTGAAGGAAGTGTAAGTGAGGGAATGAATGAAGGGCTTTCCTCCTCCTCCTCCTCTGTGACCTCTTCTCTCCCCCTCCTTCCTTTCTTCTCTCGGCTCTATTTCTGTCTAGACCTGAGGGGCCTGAGGCTATGAGGAGTTGTGGGAGTTGGAGGCCAAAACACTTAGAAGGAGGGAGGGCGGGCCCAAGTTTGCCCAGGCCGCGCTGCCTGTGTTCGACCTCATTTGAACATTTTGGCTGTTTTTCTATTTACATTTACATTGGGATCCTAATTTTGGACTTATGGGAGACTCCTATGGATTATGAGACGGGTGGTAGGTAACATATTCTGATTTTGATGCATTTACGTTGCATTTCTTGTTGATTATTATACAGTTCTGCTTAATATTGTCATACAGTATAATACAAATACAATATAACAATAGAATAATGATATATTTTATACTACATGTAATATTACAAACAATATTGCAGTATAGTGGTATTGTACAAAATAGTAATATATAATATTTTATTTTACTTTAGTTTGGGTTATTTGAGTTTTATAGGAGTAATGAAAATATTTAGTAGAGGATAATTTTATTGAAATAAATAATTTTATTTATTATTTTATAATAATAATATAATAGAATGTTATATTGTATTATTAGGTCTATATATTATAATATTATTATAATGTAGTATAATATAATTATGATATAATATAGTATGGTATAATATATTGTATATACATTGATACAATATAATACTACTAATGGTATTGTGATATTATAATTGTATATTTGTTTTACATGGGGGGGCAAAATAATGTTTTGGGGGGGCACCAAAATAATGTTCGCCTACCGTTTAAAATTACCTCAGACCGCCCCTGATAGGCAGCAAGGATGGAGAAAGTGGATAACGTACAAAAGATAGATAAGGGCAATTTAGAAATAAAAACTCAAGAAGAACTGTCGTTGCTCTCAGGGGGGACATCATGGCTATTATATTATCAAATCAAATCAGTGTATAATCGAGACAAAAAAATGGCTTTGATGAGAAGGAAGATTTCTGGGAGAAGATAATAACATCAGGGAAAAAAGTGATAACAAAACTCTACAACAAGTTGATAGAATGGGAAACAGAGACGGAAACAGTGAAAGGCTGCATGTTAAAATGGGCAAAGAACGTAGGGAGACCAATAAAACTAGATGAATGGCAATTAATATGGACAAAGAAATTGAAATACACCTATGCCAGTGTTTCCCAACCTTTTTTGAGCCGCGGCACACTTTTTACATTTGCAAAATCCTGAGGCACACCACCAACCCAAATGACACAAAACGACACTCCAACACAGTAATACATACAGTTAATATGTTTTTAAGTGTATTTATACACTCCGTGTGAAACCTGGGCCTGTTTCGATGGACACAACATAGATATCCTGGCAGGAATGGCAGAAAGACACACACGAAGGTCTTGCTCAGTCGGAGTCCAAAACTCCTGGAAGGAGGGCCCAAGTTTGCCCATGCGTCTGCTATGAGTATGTCATCCACGTACTGAAGGATGTGTCAGTGTTTTTCAACCTTTACATTGACCAAATCCTGGGGCACACCACCAACCAAAATGAGACAAAATGACACTCTAACACAGTAATACATATAGTTAATGTGTTTTTAAATGCATTTATACACTCACTGTGAAATCTGGGCCTGTTTCGATGAACACAACATAGAATTCCTGGGATGGCAGAAAGACACAACTGCCCACACAGAACTCCCATAACCAAGAGAAAATGCTATAAGAGTTTGGTGGGCATTGACCTTGAGTTTGGAAGTTGTAGTTCACCTATATCCAGAGAGCACTGTGGACTCAAACAATGTTGGATCAGGACCAAACTTGGCATGAATACTCAATATGCCCAAATGTGAACGCAGATGGAGTTCAGGGGAAATAGACCTTGACATTTGGGAGTTGTAGTTGCTGGGATGTATAGTTCCCCTACAATCAAAGAGCATTCTGAACCCCACCAATGATAGAACTGGGCCAAACCTCCCACACAGAACCCCCCAGGAGGCAAGAGGAGGTTGCTACTTGGGGAAAGGGAGGCGGGCCTTCCCAGTGCATGGAGAGGAGAGACCAAGTCGACAACGGGTGGGGAGGGGTGGTTGTAATTTTTGTGCCTTTATCGAGGTAGGTTTCTTAGGTTTTTATACTTCAACACACTAGACTCTCCCCCCCCCCCCTTTCCTGGAGGTTACAATTCCCCATGGAACACCTGATGATCGCTCACGGCACACTAGTGTGCCCTGGCACACTGGTTGAGAAACACTGACCTACGCTATGGACTTAAGAGAGAATTGGATGAAGGTATTCCATCGCTGGTATATTACTCCAAAAAAAATTAGAACAATGTACAAGAACAGTAATTCCAAGTGTTGGAAATGCCAAGACCACCCAGGCAGCTATTTCCATATGTGGTGGACTTGTCCACAAATAAAGAAATTTTGGGGTCAAATTCACGATACAATACAAGACATTCTTAAAATAAAATTCCCGTTAAAACCAGAATATTTCCTATTGGGAATCTTGGATAAGGACTTAATACTAGAGAAAAATGAAGATAAGCTGTTTTTTAATATGTCCACAGCCGCAAGAATCATCTTGGCTAGAAAATGGAGAACTGATAAAAAACCCCGAAAGAGCAGAGTGGATGGAAAAGGTATACGAAATAAAAAACATGGACACATTGACATTTTACCTAAAAAAGAACACCCCTACTCCAAGACAACAGACAAAATGGACTCAAATAGATGATTACTTTAGAGTAAATTATAAATGAAGACAAATATTAAATAAGGACTTATAATATCAAGATATTGTGACATATTGTGCTTACCCCTATCATGGTTTCAATACGCTCAAGTGAAGAATTACTATAAAGTTGATTTAGAAAGCCAATTCTCCCAGCAGGACAGTATTTGGGATGAAATAATAAAGAAGGAAAAAAGACAGATTAGAACACTATATAACAAATTAGTAGAGTGGGACACTGAAGCAGAAGTGGTCAAAGTTAATATGAATAGTTGGGCGCAGGACTTCGAGCACTCCATCCTTTTAAGTGAATGGGAGGAGGTTTGGAAAAAAACCAAAGATTATGCCGGAGCAACGCCGATAGCCGAGAATTGGTACAAAGCATTCTATAGATGGCACTTAACCCCTCAAAAGCTTGCAAAGTTCTACAAAGAGGCTAATAGTAAATGCTGGAAGTGCAAGGCCCAACAGGGAACACTATTGCACTGCTGGTGGACATGTCCCCAGACAAAAAAGTTTTGGAAAAGTATCCATTTCCATGTACAAAAGATGCTGACAACGCAGCTAGAGCTAGCTCCGGAAATATTTTTGCTTAATTTAATACATGGAAAATTGGATAGAAAGAAGGAGAAGATCTTTCATTTTATTACGGCAGCAGCAAGGGTTGTGGTGGCTAGGAGGTGGAAACAGGAGAAGCCCCCAACGATGGCAGAGTGGGCCACCAAGCTAGTAGAGTATATAGAGATGGACGAATTAAAAGAATTGGCAAACAACACCAACAAAAAATATAAGACGGACTGGCAACCTGTAAAGAGCTACCTGAGGGCGAAGAAATTGTAGTAAACAGAGGTTATTATGAATCAGCGGTGAAAGAATTATTATACAAAGACTAAAAGAAAAAACCATCAAACATTTATGGGTTCCCAATTACCCCGACTGGAAGCAATGTAACTCTTTTCATTCTAATTGCACTCTTTTCCTTCTCTCCCCCCCAATCCTACCCTCTCCCTTTCTTTCTGCCTCTCTCCCCTCTCCTATCTCACTCAACCTCTGTATTCGGGCACATGTTTTCTTTCCCTGTTCTCTATTTCTTTGTTTTATGCTGTATGGAAAAAACCAATAAAAAATTATTCAATTAAAAAAAAAAGATATTGTGACAAAAACCTCATCAAGAAGAGGAAATGGAAGTCAATTGTATATAATCTTCCCCACTGAAATCCAACTCCCCTTTTCCCTTCCCCATTTTTCCCTTTCAAGTATCTTTTCTGTTCTTACTTTATCTGACTTATTATTAGTAGTCTATCTTTCCCACCCCCCTCTCCTCACTCCTTTACCCCACCCCAACTCCCAGTATAATAATGTCACGATGCACGGACTTGACCGGCCCCTTAATCACACACACAGGGACGGACTGAAGGCTAACTACTTTATTGAATATAGAAAACAGTTCAAAAGGTATTGTCCATAAAAATAGCAAAAGCAAATCCAAAGGCAATAGGTGAGCAATAGTTTATTTATTTATTTATTATTGGGGCTTCTATGCCGCCGACTCCCGGGGGCTCGCGGCGGCTCACAAGAGCCAGGGGCATAAAAACAAAGATTAAAACCATAAAACAATTGAACAATTAGAGCAATAGCAGAACAGGCAATAAAACAAATGGAGCAGCAACAGGTGCCACAACACAGTACCCAGAGCACGCGGGCCTACTCTCCGAAGGCCTGCCTATACAGATGGGTTTTGCAGGCCCGCCTGAATGGGAGTAAATCCCTCAGGGCTCTGGTTTCGGCCGGGAGGGCGTTCCACAGCGTGGGGGCTATGACGGAGAACGCCCTCCGGCGGGTAGATGTCAGGTGTGCCGACTTTGCTGATGGTATTTCCAGGAAGTTGGCATCCTCAGACCGTAGTGATCTCGATGGGCAATAGGGAGTGAGGCGGTCCCTCAGATACGCTGGCCCCAGGCCGTACAAAGCCTTGAAGGTAAGAACCAACACTTTGAAGGCGATCCGGTGCTCAATAGGCAGCCAGTGCAGATCCTGCAAGACGGGTGTTATACGGCAACCAGCTGGCGTGCCAGACAGGAGCCGGGCGGCAGTGTTCTGCACCAGCTTGAGCTTCCGGATCGACGACAGAGGAAGGCCAACGTAGAGCGTGTTACAGTAATCTAGCCTTGAGATGACCGTGGCTTGGATCACCTTGGCCAGGTCGCTCCGGGAGAGGTAGGGGCCAGCCTCCTTGCCTGGCGGAGGTGGAAAAAAGCAGCCTTGCTGACCGCAGAGACCTGGGCCTCCATGGTCAGCTGGGAATCTAGGTGGACCCCGAGGCTCTTCACAGACGGCGCTGGGCACAGCGCCGCACCGTCCAGGGTCGGAAGCCGGGCACCCACCCCGCCCGGGCGACCCAGCCACAAGATCTCCGTCTTCGCCGGATTCACCCTCAACCTACTGGCTCGCAGCCATCCAGTAACGGCTTCGAGGCAGTGTTGGAAATTATCGGGGACGGGCTCCGGCCTGCCCTCCATCCTCAGAATGGGCTGGGTGTCGTCAGCGTACTGGTGGCAGACCAGCCCATAACTCCGCACCAGCTGTGCAAGCGGCTGCATGTAGATGTTAAATAACAGAGGGGAGAGGATGGCCCCCTGAGGAACTCCACAAACTAATGGGGAGCCCTCGGAGACCACCTCGCCCTAGTTCAAAACACTTGGTAATTTTCCAAAGGCTTGGCAAAGCTCCGCTCAGCAAAGCGGATCCAGGAACAAAGCAAGGTTGCAAGATACAAAACAAGGCTTGAGTAAGCCACTAGCCAGACTTGAGTAGGCCACATCTGCTCAGCCAGACTTGGCTCCGTGGTCCCCGACTCTCTAGGCTTCTTCGCTCCAATCACTGCTCTGCTCAGATGAGGTCGTGGGCTCTTCTTATGTTCTTACTGAGGATCCGTTCTTCCTGGATCCTAGTAGAGGACTTATTCTTCAGGCTGACTTCCCCCAAACACTGCAGCTGCTTGCATCCTCTCCTGATCTCTGCTCTCAATACCTCGGCCTGATGATCTAGGGCAGGGCTGTCCAACTTCGACCGGAGCTGTGGCCGGAATTCCGGTCACTGATGACCTGGGGGGCCGAAGGGTCTGCCTCTGCCCCAGGCTCCGCCCCCTCCCCACTCCCGGCTCCGCCCCCTCCCCTTAACATAAGGGGAGAGGGAGAGAATGGAACACAATGGGGACATAAATAAACAATTCCATATATTTAATATTAACATAAGGGGAGCCCCCTGATTCAGCCTCCCTTCCCAAACGTGCAGGATCCAGGAGAAGCCGATCCACGAGACAGGCCTGTGACCGACTGAGCCAGGCGCCGAAGAAGGTCTGTGTGGGCCGCGGGATTCAGTAGCCGAGATTTCGGCAACAGGAAGAGTATCGCGAGACTACGCGAGCCACACGGGATTTAGCTCTCAACGCAGGGCGTGATCTCGCGTTGAGAGCGAATCCCGTGTGGCTCGCGTAGTCTCGCGATACTTGCCCCGAAACCCGGAAGTGGGTAATTTTTATTATTATTATTATTATTCTATTTTTATTTTTTATTAAAATGCTGAGGGGGCGGAGGAGGAAAGGGGCTGGGGGGCCGTGTGCGGCCCTGGGGCCGCCTGTTGGACAGCCCCGGTCTAGGCTATGAAACCATCCCCTCCTGCTAGTCTCGATGTCCCGTCTCCTATCGAAAGCACGGCCTTGCCTCCCAACATCTGCTGCCCTATCTCCGTGAGAGCTCTCCTCCCTGGATTCTTCCCAGCCGCTTTCTTCCATGTTTTCACTCAAAGGATCCTGTGAACCTCTCCCCCCTGGCCGTTCATAAGTTTCGCTATCACTGCTTTCCATTTGCACCTGGTTATCTGTTTCGGCATAAGGGTCAGGCCAACCTTCATCCCAAGCCAAGCTTTCTGTGGGAGAAGGAGGCCCAGAGATGGGAAACTGTCCTTCTGCTAACCCTTCTAAATCCTCTTTGGAATCCATCTCTGCTGCTGCAGGCCCCAATGCCAATGGGACCCCAGGTCCTGTCCCCTGCCCCCCAGGCACGAACGAGAACTGCTGTGCTACAAATAATGAAAAGTTGTAACTCCTTTTTTCTTTTTTTTCTTCTTCTTTTATTGTTTCTACGAGATCGTAGTATTGTTATTCTTGTCCCGCTTTATCTTATTTTGGAAAACTAATAAAAATATATATATATTTAAAAAAAAATAGGGATGTTGCCGTAAAGTTGCCGATCTTGAACCATTCTTGCTTATGGATCTCACATACTCTGTTCCGAATGCCACTTACTCACTCACTCACTAACTACTGGGTGGTCTCAGAGTGTAAAAATGAAATGGAATAGCCACAGAGAGCAACGGCCGAGATTGCGGTGCTTGGTACCAGGCTGTGTCCAGCACAGGAGTGGAATTCCAACGCAGGTAGTTCACGGAAGGGCCTTGCTTGGAATCCCCTTCCTTGCCTTAATGGCTGCTTGGTTTTGTCTCCAAGCAAATCTGCTTCTTTTCCAAATGGCTACACGCCAGGCCACCGGAGTTAAGTATGCAGAGGTCTCCTCGGGCAAGCCCTAGGTGGTCCCGTTGCCAGCGAAATCCATGGCCTGCACATACAGGCGCATGCTAATAGAGTTCAACTAATCTCCTGAGCTGTTAGGAAGATAATTGGCTGGTGATCTTTTCGGGAAAGGGTCAAACACATTACGGCAGCGGCGGCGAAGCTTTTTCTTTCCCGGCTTGCTCCTGCGCATCGAAAGATCACAAGGAACTTGCATCGTTTGCTCTCCTGCCATCAGGGCCGGTTCGTCCATTAGGAGGACTACGCAGGCGCGTAGGGCGACGTCACCCGGGAGGGGCGTCGCCACCCGGGAGGGGCGTCGCCACCTGGGAGGGGCGTCGCCGCGCCGGCTCTGTCCTGCTGCCCACGCTGCGCCGCCCGCCATTGCGCCGGCCAGGGGGCACAATTTTTCGCATACAGGTAGGTCCGCCCCTGCTTGCNATAAACAACACCGACCCTNTCCTGTGTTGCAAAAACAAGGTGGAAAAACACCTTGGGTCTTGAAGAAGCCATTTAAATTTGAGACTGGGTTTGAAACTCTATGTCTTGGTGCAGTTTGGAGGAGGGTGGACCATGGATGATGGGACTTGAAGTACCTCTACTCACTTCCCAAGTCCACTGCGACCCTTATCCAATTACTGATCGAGTCCAAACTTGGCACACATAACCTCCATGACTACCTTCACGTCCTGGTGAGGTTTGGGGGAGGACTGACAATGGATTATAGGATTTGTAGTACTTTCACACCCCTCTGTTCCCACAGACCACTGCGGCCCCCAACAAACACCGATAAAGACCACACTTGGCACACAGAGCCCCAGTGACCCACTCTACATCCTACTGACGTTTGGAGGGGGGCAGAACATGGATGATGGGACTTGCAGTACCTTCCCTCACTTTCCAAGACTGCTACAAACCTAATCCAATGACTGATCAACACCAAACCTGGCACACAGAGCCCTCATGACCCACTCTACATCCTACTGAAGTTTGGAGGGGGGCAGAACATGGATGATGGGACTTGCAGTACCTTCCCTCACTTTCCAAGACTGCTACAAACCTAATCCAATGACTGATCAACACCAAACCTGGCACACAGAGCCTTCATGACCCACTCTACATCCTGGTGCAGTTTTGTGTGAAACAGACCACAGATGATGGGACTTGAAGTACCTTCACTCACTTCCTAAAAACAATACAACCCTCATCCATTCACCAATACAGACCAAACTTGGCACACAGAGCCCCCATGACCCAATCTACACCCTACTGCAATTTGGGGGAGGCTGGACCACAGATGATGGGACTTGCAGTACCCTCATTACTTTAATGATACCACTGCAGCTCCCAAGAATGATGGATCAAGACCAAACTTGGCACACAGAGCCCCCATGACCCAATCCACACCCTACTGCAATTTGGGGGAGGCTGGACCACAGATGATGGGACTTGCAGTACCCTCAGTACTTTCATGATACCACTGCAGCTCCCAAGAATGATGGATCAAGACAAAACTTGGCACACAGAGCCCCCATGACCCACTCTACGTCCTGCTGCACTTCTCAAATGACCCGGGCACCGCCTGGTCCCCAAGCTAGTAAATAAATAAAATAAAACAAATACCTATTTTGATGACCTCGACAAATATTTTTTTTGGGGGGGGGGATAAATTTTTTTTGGAGAAACATTAGACAAAGTGTATAGAGCTCAAAGAGATTACGTTGAGAAATAAAATGATTTTTTTAAATCAAAAAAACCCTGTGTTTTATTCAAAAAGTCACGGACTTATTGACCCGCCCTCGTATCCTTCTCTTTTTTTTCCATTCGAAACCATTAGCCTCTCTTTTGCTCCCCTCGTTCAGTTCGGAAAGCAGGATCGCAAGCGGACTGTGTCGCTTTAAGGACGCAGAGACCTTCCCCAGATGGAAAGGGTCACTTGTCTTTCACTACTCAACACTTTCCTTCGTGAGTTCATTTAAACACTGCCAGACATGACAGGAACAGAGCTCAGCTGGGCGGCGGCGGCGGTGGCGGTAGTTGTTATCCGCTGCTTAAGTCACTTGCTGCTTTCATGTAGGTGGCAGAAGTAACGGCAGAACAAAAAACTCTTTGGTTCCCATAGCAATTGAGCCCGGCAGGGTTGCCATAAGACCGCACTCCGCCCACTCATCTCTCCACCTGTTTTCCTTCTTCCTTGGTTAATTACCATTCCACAACATTGGTAATAGTGCGTATTAGACATGTGCACAAAAAAAACCCCCTAAACAAACGGAAGAGACAGAAATCATAAAAAAAAACCGGAAGTGTTGTGAGTCAGAAGCCATACCCGAAGTGTTTGCGTGGCCCACACCAAATATTTTAGAGTCGAAACTTACCCTATATATTAGACATGGTTTAGAACCCAAAAATAGGGAAACGAAAATCTAATTGGGGGATTTTTTTGGATTAGTAATAGAAAGACTTACAAAAAATTTTCCAAAATTTCTAAATGTAACGTAATTACTAACGAAATTCGTTAGTAGTTCTAAAGTTGGCAAAGCAGGGAAACAGGGCTGACGCTGTTTTAAGCACAGGCAAATCAAGGGGCAACATTTCCCTTGGTTTCCTTGCAGGGAGATATAATGCATTATTATATTATTATTATTAGAATTAAATGCCCAGGGCCCTTCTTCCAGGAAATTAGAAGGAGTAAATATTATTATATTTATTATTATTATTATTAGAATTAAATGCCCAGGGCCCTTCTTCCAGGATATTAGAAGGAGTAAATATTATTATATTTATTATTATTATTATTATTAGAATTAAATGCCCAGGGCCCTTCTTCTAGGATATTAGTAGGAGTAAATATTATTATATTATTTATTATTATTATTATTAGAATTAAATGCCCAGGGCCCTTCTTCCTGGAAATTAGAAGGAGTAAATATTATTATATTTATTATTATTATTATTATTAGAATTAAATGCCCAGGGCCCTTCTTCCAGGAAATTAGAAGGAGTAAATATTATTAATATTTATTATTATTATTAGAATTAAATGCCCAGGGCCCTTCTTCCAGGAAATTAGGAGGAGTAAATATTATTAATATATTTATTATTAATTATAAAATAGTTGCCTACCTTCTCCAGAGCTCTTCTCACTGCAGCCTTTTCCCCCATTCAGTTTCCCATAGCTCTCTAGGAGGTTTGAACTCTATGGCTTTCCCTTGATTCTGCACTTTTCCTGCTCCTCTCCGGGCTGTTTTCACCCCCTTCTGCTGTTTCAGCCTTCCTCATGTCCTTCTCGCCTGTCCTCCTATCTAGGCTCCTTTCCCTGCAGTTTGAACCGCTTTTTTGATGAGTCCTCCAGCCGCTCTAGGACTCCCGCTCTGGATCTCTATGGTCCGGCTCCTTTTCCACTTCCTGGAGGAAAGGCCTTTCAGTTAAAGTAGGCCTCGAGCATGGAAAGGCCCCATCTGACTGTGAGTAATGTCTGACTGTGAGTAATGTCTGGGAAGCTATTTTGGAGGGGATAATAGGGAGCCTTCCGAAATATTTAGAAATCTAACGAAAATTTGGGCCCAGGGAGTGCGGAAAGAAAGTCCACTTCCGGGATTGGAAGTTGAAAGTCCCATACATACGAATCCCTTCCGATTTCTTTCAATTGTCATAACTTTTTTCTCATGCCTACTATATATATATATATATATTCATTTTAGTTTTGTCAATCTCTGAAGGCTCCCAAAGTCAGTTTCATATTCAGTGCAAAGGCCACCGTAGTGCCTTTCCTTTCTTCTGCAAACAGGCCTATTAACTAGGGGAGGGCTGTCCAACTTCTACCGGACCTGTGGCCGGAATTCTGGTCACTGCTCACCTGGGGGGCCAAGCCCCCGGCTCCGCCCCCTCCCTGCCCTTTCCCACACCCCTCCCCCGGCTCCGCCCCTTCCCCTCCCTGGCCCCGCCCCTCCCCGCCCCTCCCACGCCCCTCCCTGGCTCCACCCCCTTCCCGCCCCCGGCTCCGCCCACAAATATAATATTAATAAAGAGGGATGGATGGATGCATGGAACACATAAAGGGGCCAAAATATACCATTAAATATATTTATATTAACAAAGAGGGATGGATGGATGCATGGAACACATAAAGGGGCCAAAATATACCATTAAATATATTTATATTAACAAAGAGGGATGGATGGATGCATGGAACACATAATATGGCCAAAATATACCATTAAATATATTTATATTAACAAAGGGAGCCCCTGCTTCAGCCTACCTTCCCAAATGCGCAGGATCCAGGAGTAGCCGGACCATGAAAGAGTTGACGAGCGACCGAGCCAGGAGCCGAAGAAGGATGGAGAGATCGCGTCCAAATCGCGTCTGTGTGGGCCGCAGGGCTTCAGTAGCCGAGATTTCGGCAACAGGAGGAGTCTCGCGAGACTACGCCAGCCACGTGGGATTTCGATATCAACGCAGGCGTGATCTCACATTGAGATTGAAATCCCGCGTGGCTGGCGTAGTCTCGCGAGACTTCCTCCGGAACCCGGAAGTGGGTAATTTTTTTAAAAAAATTAAATTATATTAATTTTCCAATTTTATTTTTTATTAAACAGATGAGGGGGCCATAGGAAAGGGGCTGGGGGGCCGTGTACGGCCCTCGGGCCGCCAGTTAGACAGCCCCGAACTAGGGATTGTCAATGCATAATGGGACACACTTTCAGGTGTACTTTTACACATTTTTTGTGTACATCACATTGCATTGCACATCAGGCATTGGTCACTTGGCTGATCACGAAGCCTCAAGTTATGTTAAGCATACTAATAAAGGTGAAGGAATGGGACTGAATGTGAGAAGACCCAGAAAGATGCCAATCCAGCCCCTTACCTAATTTTTTCAAGGCATGGCATCACAGGCCTTTCAGATCTGAACAGCAGCCAGTTAGTGTTGATGCGTATGAAATAATAAGACAGCTTACCCAATTTCAGGACTTCATATTACTCTGTACTGCATCTGAAGACGCGACTGTCTAGCCATGAAAGCACATGATAAAACAAAAACCAATTTGTCCTTAATGTTGTTATCGAACATTTTAGAATAGCCTGGCCCCTAAAACGAGGATTTCAGCAGAACCTCTGGCAATTTTTTTTAAGCAAACTAAAAATCCCTTTCCCAAATGATCCCACCAAAGGAGTCTGGAAGAAGATGCCACTGAAGTTTTTATTCTTGTCAGCTGAAATTTGTGGACACTGCTCAATTTGTCCTAACATTTCTACGGATATATCCATCTTCAGCCTATCTAAAGATAAACACTTCAGTGTAAAATGTTGCACTATGTGCGCGTCCACCTATGTCACGTATGCGATCACGTGTCCCTGTCCCTTAGTCTATGTGGGGATTACGTCCAAACAGCTCAGGCAGCGATTTATTGAACATCGCAGCCGAATTAATAAAGGGAACGAAGATTTAAATGAGAAAAAAAGTTATGAAAATGATTCGTTTCGTAAGAAATTCGTAAGAAATGCTACTTTCGAGTATTTCCGCACCTGGAACGCCAACAAGGAAGTGGACTTTCTTTTTCGAACTTCGGGGGCCAGGATTTTCTTAAGTGAAGTTATTAGGTCGTAAGGGGGGGGGGGGGCCCCCACCTTCTCACTCACCACCCACCCGCCTCCCTTGCCACTAAGTCTTATGGCACTGCAAGCCCAAAACACGCTCCTTCTTTCGCCTGGAAGCCGGAAAAATGTAAACAGAGAGGATTACTCAGAAGTAAATCTGCAAAGGAGGGCACTTTGGATGAAGGGCCCTCCTTGTGGATTTACTTCTGAGTAAACCTCTCTGTTTACATTTTTCCAGGCTTCCTGCCTCTCCTGCCTGCCAGGATCTAAAGCATCAAAGAGTATTGGGGTGAGAAACCAACCTAATGTATCATAGAATGAATGCTACTGTAAGTGCCTAATATTATAAGTAATCCAACTGGTCATACCTACATTCCATGCACATGCAATAATACAGCAGTAATAACAATAACAGAGGTAAAATTCAAACAGTATTCGGACTGGTCCCTCCTCATGCGGTGCAAACGGGCTCTTCTCTTATTAGCCCGGGAAATTAGCCCGGGAAAAGCCAGCGTTTGCTGCTTGGGAGCACACACATACATATTCTTGGGGGGGGGGGATTTGCTGCAGAATCCCGGGCTCATAAAGAAGATTCTGCAGCAAATCCCCCCTAAAGAATATGTATGTGTGTGCACCCAAGCAGAAAACGCTGGATTTTCCCGGCTAATTTCCCGGGCTAATAAGAGAAGAGCCCGTTTGCACCGCATGAGGAGGGGCCAGTCAGAATACTTCGGTTTGAATTTTACCTCTTCTTATACCCATTGTTATTACTGCTGTATTATTGCATGTGCATGGAATGTAGGTATATGACCAGCCTGGGCAAACTTGGGCCCTCGCTCCCTCGGGATCGGGGTGAGAGAGAGGCAGCGAGGAGCCAGGGGGGGGGGCTCCTCCTCCTTTTCTTTTGCTGCTTCCAAGAATAGAATACCCCTCCTCCCTCCCTCCTTTGCTCCCTCCTTCCTATTTGGAGAGTCCCATCTAGAATTCAGTGTGATTTATTCAAGTTTTGGCCTACAACTCCCAGAAATCCCAGCCAATTTACCAGCTGTTAGGATTTCTGGGAGTTGTAGGCCAAAACCATCTGGAATGCGCTGGCATACGAACTACTAACGAATTTCGTTAGTAATTAAGTTACATTTTAGAAATTTTTGGAATTTTTTTGTAAGTCTTTCTATTACTAATCCATTCGGAGCATCCTAAAGGGTTAAACGACCCTATCAGCGTGCAATCCCTAATTAATTAACCTCCTCAGCTGTTACTATGATATAATAGCCCTCTGTTGTACGGATCACTTACCTTTATGATCACCTTGCTCCATGTAGCAAGGTTAGGCTCCTGACTATTCCTATAACGGTATGTATATGCATAAATTGTGTTACGGGGTTTGTTTACTTAGGTTGTTTGTTAGACTATGATATGTTATTTACAGAGAAGGACCACAGTAACATCATGAGGGCCTTGAGAAAGCTCAGCCTGGGAGCGAAACGGAATAATCGCGGCCGAAACATCCTTGGCATCGCTGTCCCGTTGGCCTGAATTACATTTGTCTCGATGTGGAGTACATTATCATCTCCTTTAAGTCCTTTCATTTATGGAATATTTTGCCTCAACAGACTAGAGACTTAAACTTTGAACTATCTTCTTAGACTCTTCTTAAGTGCTTGGTGGATTTATGGATATATAATCCGGGACTCTTCTCATGTGGACATAGCATCTTGCAGAACCACCTCGCCTTTGCACTGGTATCCAGCCACCGGTATTGTATGTGTTGTTGGGTGTATATCATATGATTATCTCTATTACCGCTCAATATATTTGTATTTTTATATTCAATTTTGTCCTACTGTGTAGTATTTTTGTGTTGCATTGCAACCCCTGCTCGATTCTGACAGTGAATGGGAAGCGAGGGACAGGAATGTGTTCAAAACAAAGAGCAGTTGGAATTTTCTTGATTAGATCATGTCCATATATTAATGAAGATCCGAGTCTTTGACCTTTCGGGCCAAAGGAATTCTTTTGTTCTTGGTGAAAAACAGGAATTGTCCTTAACGACCCTTCCTTGTTGACAAAGGGCCAGTTGCAGATTCTATCCATGAGAAGTTTCAGCCTTCTGGATGGTAAATAAATGAAATAACTGTAGCCATGTGCTGGTTTCCGAGGCCAACAGTGACGGCTTGTTATGAAATATGAAATATAGTTATTAGACGAGGCTAATCTCAGAGGGTCCAGTGTTTATAAAACAAAAGGAGTCTTTCAAAAATGGGGAGAAGGGAGAGTACCTTCTCCAAACCAGAAAGAGTCCTCTGTCATGTGGTCACCCTGACCTTGAAAAACAATAGCTGAGTCAAAACTTTATTACAGTCACAGACCAGCTGGTCTGTGACTGTAATAAAGTTTTGATTGATTGATTGATTGAACAGCTGAGTCACCTAGCTTTCCTCATATTATTTTACACATGGGGAGGGGGGAAAACATGCAGGAAAATTACATAGGAGGGTTATATCACCAATATCTCATAATTATTTCATATGCAAGGGGTGGAAAGAAAGTCCATATGATCTTGAAAAGCATCAAATCCATATGCTTTGGGGGAAAGTCCATCTGTGTCCTTGAGAAAAGTCCTTTTTGCTAATAGCCAGAGGAGAGTCCAAACACACGGAAGTCCTTGGAAAACTATGTCTCCAGCACACTCTGGACTTGCCCCTGTTGGCCTGTCTGCATGCAACTCCGTGCACAAAGAGTTCATGGTTAAGTGAGGCAAGAAAACAGAGAGGTAGAAATGGCTGGAGGTCTTTTGATGCCAAATCCCAGCCTTTTGTGCTAGAGGTGCCAGACCACATGTGCAGGAACCTTGGAACTCCCTGCTGCAGGTCAAACCAATTGGGATGCAGATGGGCTCTTTCTGGGGCTCGCCTTCAATGTTACTTCCATGTCCCTTTTTTCTCCTCGCCTTATTTACTTTTTTATGTTGCAAAATCCCAACCTTCTTGTGAACTTCTGTACCTGCCGAAACAAAGGAAGAGACTCGACTTGAATCCGAAGTTTCACGGATGTGTTATCGGCAGAATCTCGCTCTCTCCTGAGAACCGATGACAGGCACCACGTGTTTGGATAAATGAATAGGCTCCGGGCCCAGCTCTTCTTAGTCGTGAACTTGGCATTCTTCTTCATTTTGGCTCCTTGACTGTGTGCACACACAAGCCCATCGCCTGCTCGTAGGCCTCCGACTCTTGGCCGCATGCCACTCGCGCCACTTTGATTCACATCAGCTATCAGGGCACAACATCAGAGTCGCTCAGCCTCCCACCACTGCTTCCTTCTTAGATTTCCATTTCTCTTTCCTCGAGAACTGCCAAGAACACTGTCGTCTTAGAAAAGCCTGTTGTGAAACCGTTTGCATCCTGGGTGGGCATGACAACCAGGGGCGGTCTAAGGTTATTTTATATAGTAAGCAAACATTATTTGGCGCCCCCTTGTCTCCGCCCCCTCTCCCTTTGCCTCCGCCCCCTGCCTACTTGCATGGTGCCGCTGCGCCGCCGCGCCACCATAGCAGACCTCCCTGCTGCTAGCCTGCTGCCTGCAGCAGCTTCTGAGCATGCGCGGACATTCTCGCACATGCCCAGAACTGCCGGAGCTGAAGGTCAGTTCCAGAGGTTGCAGGCTAGCAGCAGGGAATGTCAGTGCATGCTCAGAAGCATGCGCGGACATTCTCGCGCATGCCCAGAACTGCCGGAGCTGAAGGTCAGTTCCAGAGGTTGCAGGCTAGCAGCAGGGAGGTGTGCTACGGCGGCGCGGCCGGCGCCGATCCCTGCTGCTGCCTGCAGCAGCTTCTGAGCATGCGCGGACATTCTTGCGCATGCCCAGAACTGCCGGAGCTCAACTTCAGCTCTGGCAGTTCTGGGCATGCGCGAGAATGCCCGCGCATGCTCAGAAGCTGCTGCAGGCAGCAGCAAGGAGTTCCGCGTCGGCGGCGCGGCCAGCACCGATCCCTGCCTGCTGCTGCCTGCAGTAGGGAGTTCCGCTTCGGCGGCACGGCTGGCGTGGCGGCGCCCATCCATGATGGCGCCCCACGCGGCCGCATAGGTTGCTTACATGGACGGACCGCCCCTGATTACAACATCCCTGTTACCCACCCTGGGATTGTATACAGGCCCTGATTAAGCCCTTTTGGCACCCTAGGCCACTTTGGAAGCCCTGCCCCCGGGGGCGGGGTTGCTGCTGCGCTTGCACAGCAGGAGGGAGGGCGCAAGCGCTGCGGCCTCCTCCGCCATGTTCCTGGGTACCGCACATGCGCGGCAGCGGCCCCGGGGGGTTCCCTTCCTTCCTCCTCGGAGGAGGAGGAAGGAAGGGAAGCCCCGACGCTGGCGGGCATGCGCAGCACCCAGGAACATGGCGGAGGAGGCAGAGGCCGTGGCGCTCACGCCCTCCCTCCTGCCGCGCATGCCTGGAAGCGGCCCCAGGGGCGGGGCTTCCTTCCGCCTCTTCCTCCTCCGAGGAAGGTAGGGAAGCCCCCGAGGCTGCTGCTGCGCATGCGTGGCAGGAGGGTGGGCGCAAGCGCTGCGGCCTCCTCTGCCATGTTCCTGGGTACCGCGCATGTGCAGCAGCGGCCCCGGGGGCTTTCCCTTCCTTCCTCCTCCTCCTCGGGGCCCCTGGGGCCGCTGCACCCAGGAACATGGCGGAGGAGGCGAGGCCTGGCGCTCGCGCCCTCCCTTCTGCTGCGCATGCCCAGGAGCGGGGCTTCCCTTCCTTCCTCTTCCTCCTTCACTCAAGGAAGTAGGGTGCAATGAGGAGGAGGGAGAGGCGGAGGGAAGCCCCGCCCCCGGGGCCACTGCCAGGCATGCGCAGCAAGAGGTCATCATGTTCCTAGGTGCCGCACATGTCCGCCAGCGGCCCGGGGGCTTCCCTGCCTCCTCCTTCCTTGACAAGGAGGCGGGGTGATGTGATTTTGTGCTCTCCCCCGCCCTCCCCGAACACACACACACACAGAGTCATCATTTTGCGGTTTTGTTTGAACTTTTTTTTTTGGTCCTTGATCTGGCGCCCCCCTAGGCCTGCGTCCATAGGCCGTGGCCTAGTGTGGCCTCATGGGTAATCCAGGCCTGACTGTATAGGGTTGCTAATTTCAGTCCACGCAACGCGTTGATGATCCAGCTCTAAGGTCTCGCCGCTATACATTCACCTTCTCCTACTGCGACTGGAGCAATGGAAATCCAAACATAGTGGGGACTTTTCATAAAATAATATCAGGGAACCACAGAGTTGGAAGTGACCTCTAGGTGACCTCAATTGGCCATCCAGTCCAACCCCATTCTGCCATACATGCACACACAATCAAAGGATATCATCATTCAACCGTCCAGACATTCGTTGTCTCACAAATTCCATTAGCCCAGTGTTTCCCAACCAGTGTTCCATGGCACACTAGTATGCCGTGAGCGATCATCAGGTGTGCCGTGGGAAATTGGAGATAGAAGAGAGAGAGAGAGAGAGAGAGAGCCGTCCTGCCCTACCGGGAAGCCCTGGCTGGGGCTCGATCCCTTGCCTGAGTCCCGCAAACACAGCCTCTACTCACCACTTGCCTTCTTGGGCTTCCTCCTCCCCTCCGCTCCTTCCTCGGCCTCGGAAGGGTTTGAGCCGAAAGGCGGGGACTGCGTCAGGCAGAAAGAGCCGCGCGAAGAGAGAGAAGATCCTGGGATGGGACTTCTCCGGGGCGGATCTACACCGTAGCATTCATGCAGTGAGGCACCCCTTGGTCTTTTAGGGCTCAAGGCTGGGGAATCCCGGGATTTGTAGTTTGGGGAGGCTCAGGATGGTGTCAAACTACCACTCCCATGATTGCCTCGCACTCAGCCAAGGCGGGTCAAGGGGCGTTCGGGACACTGGGTTCAGGCACCTTTAAGCAGGGGCCGAAAACTCACTTAAGGCAGGCGTGGGCCAACTTGGGCCCTCCCTCCAGGAGTTTTGGCCTACAACTCCCACAATTTTCATATATATACACACACACACACACACACACACACACACACACTGTGCCCTATTTAGGAGATGCGAGAAAGTCTGAGTATGTAAGGGTTGGAATTGATGTTACTTATGGTCTTGGTGGGGTCATGGCTGTGTCGTTGTGGGTTGTTCTGGTGGGTGGGATGTTGAAGTCCTGGGGAGTTGTCGGTGTGTGGTGTTGCTGGTGTTCTGCAGAGCTTGTGGATATACAATGTTTTTTGTTTTTCCATCTGCTGTGTTGATGGAGAGGTTCTGTGGTTTCCCAACTCTGGATTTGGAAAAAGAAACTGTGTTTCTGTTCTGGCGTTTGTTCTGCCCTTTTTTGTGTGATGTATGTAGCGTTGTGAGTGTGTCGTCCGATGCTGTTCTTTTTAGGAGGCATGGCTTGTCTTTTGGGTCAGCTTATGCCTGTGTGGAAGGAAGGAATGGCATACAAATGGGTTGAGCAGTAGACGCAAGGTTGTGTTATGTGCGTATTGTGTTGTGTGTAGGTATTACATTTTTGGTGAGTTAGTGGGTGTGTGGTGGAATTGTGGGTGGTAGTATGTTGTGGAATGCTTGTGTGGGTGGGGTGTTTTGGGTGTTTGTGTGTGTTTGTAGAGTATCAGTGCAGTGTTGTGTTGTGGTTGGAGTATAGGTGGAGTTGGTTTATGTTTGTGGTGGTGGTAGGTGTTGTGTGTGCGGGGTCCCGTAAGGTTGGGGGGATGGGTTGTGATAGGAAGTTGGGTTGTGTTGTGTGGGTAGGAATTGCTAGAGAGTTGCTCCCTCATAGAGTTTGGTTTTGTCAGTTTAACCCTCAAACACCAACTGACTGAAATCAAATCACCCAGCATTCTATCCTAGCCTTGGCTGGCTGTGCCCAGCGTTACTATGGTTACTCAGCCTCCCTGCACTTTGTGTGGGCCGATGTTGGCCAATGGGTTTTGCTGGCTGCCGCAGAGGATGCTGGGAAATGTAGTTTTTTTGTATCGTTGTTTTGGGGGCCTTCTAGGGGTTTTTTTTGGTATAAACCTTCCTTGCCTGAGGCCTATTTGTGTTGGCAAGTTTGGTGTCTCTGCCTTGGAAGGTTTCTCTGTCTCTGTCAGTCGTTCGATGACGGGACCTCCTTTATATAATAGATATAGAAAAATAAGAGGTAGATATGATTGCTTTATGTTAAAGTTCTGCCTTCTTGTTGTTGTTGTTGTTGTTCATATTTGGAGCTGCTCTGCACTGGCTCTGATTTATTGGTAATCAAACAATATTAGTCTTTTTGCTGCTCTGGGTCAATTGATCTCCTGAATCTTGAGAAATAATGGCCTCCATTAGCTGTGATGCCGTTGAAGAGAACAAGTCATCTTGTCCAGATGAAACAGGTCAGAAAGTCCCGGTTTGTGCACCTAGATTATCAGAAACATTAATTCATGTGCACGTAGAAAACACAAAGGATCTCCTCGCAGGCCCTCTCTTCCATAATGAGTACCTTCCAAAAAGCTTGTTGATTTACTGAAATGTGCCCAGAGATGAGAGCAAATGGAATGAAATTGCAATCAAGGGAAAGGGTCAGTGGAGGCTAATAACAGTAATTAAATCCATTCCATTTGGAGAGCTAAATGGCATCAGGTTACTTTACCTGATGGCATTTACCGACTGAGGGAAGCTATCTTTCAAAACAACACAACCATCTCCATGTTTTTTCTTTAATGTGAGTGCACTGTAGAGGAAAACACGACTTCCTAGAGCAGTGTTTCCCAACCAGTGTGCCGGGGCACACTAGTGTGCCGTGAGTGATCATCAGGTGTGCCGTGGGAAATTGGAACCTCCAGGAAAGGGGGGGGGGAGTCTAGTGTGTTGAAGTATAAAAACCCTAAGAAACCTACCTCTATAAAGGCACAAAATTACAACCACCCCCCTCCCCACCCGTTGTCTACTTGGTCTCTCCCTCTCCATGCATTGGGAAGACCCGCCTCCCTTTCCCCAAGTAGAGACCTCCTCTTGCCTCCTGGGGGTTCTGTGTGGGAAGTTTGGCCCAGTTCTATCATTGGTGGAGTTCAGAATGCTCTTTGATTGCAGGGGAACTATAAATCCCAGCAACTACAACTCCCAAATGTCAAGGTCTATTTCCCCTGAACTCCATCTGCATTCACATTCGGGCATATTGAGTATTCCTGCCAAGTTTGGTCCTGATCCAACATTGTTTGAGTCCACAGTGCTCTCTGAATATAGGTGAACTACAACTCCAAAACTCAAGGTCAATCCCCACCAAACTCTTATAGTATTTTCTCTTGGTTGTGGGAGTTCTGTGTGGGAAGTTTGTGTCTTTCCGCCATTCCTGCCAGGATATCTATGTTGCGTTCATCGAAACAGGCCCAGGTTTCACACTGAGTGTATAAATACATTTAAAAACATGTTAACTCTATGTATGACTGTGTTCGAGTGTCGTTTTGTGTCATTTTGGTTGGTGGTGTGCCCCAGGATTTTGCAAATGTAAATAGTGTGCCGCGGCTCAAAAGAGGTTGGGAAACACTGTCCTAGAGATAATGGCTGGGATTCCGCATTGCAGATACAATGGATCTGTCATGATCCAGACCACCTAAAGCATTGTTTTTCAATCTTTTTTGAGCCGTGGCACACTTTTTACATTTACCAAATCCTGGGGCACACCACCAACCAAAATGACACAAAATGACACTCTAACACAGTCATACATATAGTTAATATGTTGTTAAATGTATTTATATACTCAGTGTGAAAAACAACATAGATATTTATTTATTTATTTATTATTCGGGCTTCTATGCCGCCGACTCCCTGAGGCTCGCGGCGGCTTACAGGAGCCAAGGGGCACAGTAAAATACAAGGCAATAAAACAATTAAAAACAACAGTAGCACAGTAAAACAATGACACAATTCAACAGTGAGCAGCACATAGTCCCAGGACGAACGAACAGATGCTGGCAGGAATGGCAGAAAGACACAAACATCCCACACAGAACTCCCCTAACCAAGAGAAAATGCTATAAGAGTTTGGTGGGCATTGACCTTGAGTTTTGGAGTTGTAGTTCACCTATATCCAGAGAGCTCTGTGGACTCAAACAATGTTGGCTCAGGATCAAACTTAGTGCAGCAATCATAATCACAACAATGCATGGATAACATGAGATAATCTCCAATACATTCACAATCTGTGGCTCTATATAAAGCATATGCAGATAATCAATAATACATCAGATCTATACAAATAATCGACTAATACATCAGCATAATGGGGAATGGGGAAAGAAAGGGGTGGGGAAAACAAGCATAGCATATAATGATACACGCATTGGTAGAGGATGAATTCCTATAAGCAATACAAACATAAATCCTGCACGAGGCAGTACAAACATGAATCCTGCACGTTAAATATCAATATAGAGGTCAAGCAGTGTAATACACTCTGTACATCACCCCAAAATTACAACCGCGGGGAAATCTAAGCTCGGGGGTGGTCCTGTCCCAAGTAGAATCCCGCTGTGTAAGGAAGGTGCGCACTGCCTCCCCAGCCGGCCCAAACGTTCCTCTGTGGACCGGCGGACTCTCTAGACGCGGCGCCAATGGCGTAGAGGCGTGTGACGTCAATGGAAGGCGACGGTATCCCCAGTGCGTGGCAGGAGCAGAGGAGCGTAATGACGCAGCCAATGCGTGTAGCGGAATGACGTAAATAGTAAATACACTGGCCCAAATGCCCGTCAATGAAAACAATGATAATGATATTCGGCCCTACTCAAATGAGTCGGGCATCCCCAGCCACTTCTAAGGGGGAACTCCCCATCACGGAGGTAATCGGCTCAGAAGCCAGTGAGGGCAAGCCGCAGGAGCAGGCTACCAGGAAGCGCTGGTAGCTCCCGGTGCTCCAGTCAATGCAATTACCAGGCTCAAGGCCTCTTAACAGGGAGCAATAGCCCGCGACCGTGTGGCGTCCTCAAAAGGAGCTGGAACAAGGGTGGACCATCAGTAGGAAGCACAAACGCCTACGGGGGTTAGCGCCAGGTCCCGTTTCGGACCTCAAGGGTCCTTCTTCAGGGTGGGAGGGGTCATCACAGACTCAACTGTGGCTTCAAGAACAAAATATATGTCTGTAATATAATAATACAAAAATGCATAATAATTCTCCATTCAGAATACACTAGTCCGAAATAAGAGGTAAGAGTACTAATGGGTGTGGATATGGGAGTCCTACATACCTATGTCGTATAGTCCATATCATCAAAGATAGATCAGACCGCAATCCGGTCAGGAGTGGCCTCAGGAGGGAGAATATATCCACCCTTCTCACTAATTGACAAGTCCTGACATCTGTGAAGTCAGATTAGCAGGTTGGATATACTAAGAGGCTCGTTAAGTCCTATTGGTAACTCGCTGGATACCAAGGTGATCCAGGCACTTTCCCTCCTCAACAGTTGTTGTTTAATGTCGCCATGGGGATGGGCTCTGACTATTTCCAGGCCCATGAATTGGAATTCTTCTCTGGAGCGATGAACATTCTTAAAGTGGCAATATAAGGCAGAATCCTCAGAGCCCAGCCTGATCCTGCTTCGATGCTCTCCTATTCTGACCGTCCCAGGACGAATGAACAGATGCTGGCAGGAATGGCAGAAAGACACAAACATCCCACACAGAACTCCCCTAACCAAGAGAAAATGCTATAAGAGTTTGGTGGGCACTGACCTTGAGTTTGGAAGTTGTAGTTCACCTATGTCCAGAGAGCTCTGTGGACTCAAACAATGTTGGCTCAGGATCAAACTTGGCATGAATACTCAATATGCCCAAATATGAACACAGATGGAGTTTGGGGAAAATAGACCTTGACATTTGGGAGTTACAGTTTCTGGGATTTATAGTTAACACACAATTAAATAGCATCCTGAACTCTTGCAACAATGGAATTGAACCAAACTTGGCGTATTGAACTCTCATTACCAACAGAAAGTACTGAAAGGGTTGCTTGGGAATTGACCTTGAGTTTGGAAGTTGTAGTTCACCTATATCCAGAGAGCACTGTGGACTCAAATAATGATGGATCTGGACCACACTTGAAATGAATACTCAATACGCCCAAATGTGTACGCAGATGGAGTTCAGGGGAAATAGACCTTGCCATTTGGGAGTTGTAGTTGCTGGGATTTATAGTCCCCCTACAATCGAAGAGCATGCTGAACCCCACCAGTGATAGAACTGGGCCAAACTTCCCACACAGAACCCCCAGGTGTCTCCCTTCCTGAATGGCTCTCTCCCTCTTCCACACCAGAAGGGAAGGCACTCACTCAGTCTGTGGTTGCCTGCCTGCCTGCCTTCCTTCTTTCCTGCAGTTCGAAAGAAGAAACCAGTGGGCCTGCCTCGGACTGCGCCCCTCACTTCCGCTTCTGTTCCCCGGTCGTCCTCAAACGGCTCGAAGGAGGTAGCACCCTGGCCCCTTCTTCGCCGCCGCCGCCCGGCCCTTCCCCCCCCCCCCCAGGCAGCAGCAGGAGTTCGTCAGGAGGGGGAAGAAAGAGGGGAAGAGAGGTTTTCCCGTGACACAGCAGGTGATCTCTCACGGCACACTAGTGAGCCACGGAACAGTGGTTGGGAAACACGGACCTAAATTAGCCAAAAGGCACAGCAAGATGATGAGACAAACCAATAGGTAGAAAACTCCCAACTCCTTCACAAGAGGAAATGAGGCTGAGAGAGTGTGTGTGAGCAGCCCAAGGTCACAACCAGCCAAGAAGAACAGGCTACTCCAAGGCGGAGTAACAAACAGATGGTAACAGCGTTGTCAAGAAGTAGTAGCGCCGTCGCACAGTCCCAACGTCACGACAGGAGGGAAACAGGATGAATGGAGTGGTCAGTCAGTCCTTACATCAAACCAGGAGGGATGTAAATGAAGCAGCGAAGTCAAGTCAATCCAGAATCAAAAACAAGGAAATCTAGCACAGAAGGGATTTAAGGTGGAGTGATCAGTCCAGTGATCAGTCCAGCAGCGACCCAGCACAGAAGGCAAAAGCCTGGATAGCAAGAACAACACCTTGCCAACTGCAAGGAATGGTTAGTTGCACACACTCTTTATTCAGTCCTCTTCAAAGATTCACTTTCTATCTGGCCCATTATGGGGGAGGGGGGACGTCCCAGGCTCCCCTTTTCATCATTTTAGGCATTTAAGCTTGTTCAACTTAAGCCGCCTGAGAGCTGGCACTAAGACTCTAAACTACTTTGTCCGTGAGCTGCTTTTTGCTGACGATGCTGCCCTTGTCGCCCATTCAGAAGCAGCCCTGCAGCGCCTCACGTCCTGCTTTGCAACAGCTGCAGAGCTGTTTGGGCTGGAAGGCAGCCTGAAGGAAACAGAAGTCCTCTACCAGCCCGCACCACAGGAAGAACACCATCATCCCCACGTCAGCATAGGCACATCTGTGCTTAAGTCCGTTCAGCAGTTCACCTACCTGGGAAGCATAATCTCTTCAGATGCCAAGATTAATCAAGAGATAGATCACAGATTAGCAAAGGCATAGAATGCATTCGGAAGGCTTCACAAAAGAGTCTGAAGCAACAAGCACCTGAGGCAAAGCAACAGAATCAGTGTGTACAGAGCGATCGTACTGTCTATTCTCCTCTATGGGTCTGAAACATGGGTCACCTATCGCCAACACCTGCGAATCCTTGAACGCTTTCATCAGCGCTGTCTTCGCACAATCCTAAATATACACTGGACTGACTATGTGACGAATGTCGCTGTCCTTGAGCAAGCAGGGGTCACCAGCGTTGAGGCCATGCTATTGAGGACTCAGCTGCGCTGGGCAGGGCACATCCCTAGTATGGAGGACCACCGCCTGCCTAAGATACTACTCTATGGTGAACTCGCCACGGGTCAGCGCAAGAGAGGTGCCCCAAAAAGAGATACAAGGACTCCCTGAAACACCATCTCAGGATTTATGCACACATATATATACACACAAAACACTTATACACAGACTGGGCCACAGCAACATGTGGCAGGGGGCGGCAGGCCCGGATTAACAGCTTTTTGCGCCCTAGGCCACACTTTGGAATTATGCTTCCTTTAACCCAATCTCTACTGCACCCCCACCTCCCCCCCCCGCCTCATTCTGCTGCATCCTTCCCGTCATGCGCCAATGGGGCTGAGGGAAAAGGTGTGTGCGCGCTGTCACTGAAGAGAAGGGAACGGGCCATTTGTGTGACGGCGAGCGAGTCCGTTACCCCGCGGGTAGGAGGCAGAGGAGGGCGAGCAAGTGCCGCAGAGCCGACGCCCAAGGGACGGGGAAAGCCGGGCTGGGTCCAGAGCATGCTTTTCATCCGGGGCAGGGGCTTCAGAGGCGGCCCCACATGCGGCTCATGGCCCAGCGGCTGCAAAGAGTCGGGGCCTTCTTCCGCCTCAGGTTCCCTTCCGGGACTCCACACCGCACACCGCCCTGCTTTCCCACGGCTTCCTCTTCCCTCAGCAGCCTGCGAAGGAAGCCAAGCCAGGCCAGGCCCCTTCCCTCAGGCGCAGAAGCACTGGCTGAGAAGCAGCGGCATAGATGGATGGGCTGGGGCTGACGCGGCGAGCACGAGCGCTGCCACCACGGAGCCCGGCCTTGCCTCCACCTCCTTTTGGGTACCAGGTGGCAGGAGCCAATCGCGGCGCGATTTTAAAAATTATTTTATAACATTTTTATTTAATTTTTTTTGGTCCGTGATGTGCGCCCCCCCCCCTTTGCTTGCGCCCCTAGGCCATGGCCTATGTTGGCCCTATTGGGGGGGGGGGGAGATCCAGCTGCTGATGTTTGACGGCGTGGCACTATGCCCGCAGTCCTCAGTAAAGAGCTTGGGGGTCCGGCTGGACCCGCAGCTGTCTATGGAGGCACAGTGGTGCAGAACGCGGTGCAGAACGCGGCAGCTTGCTTTTTGCTTGGAGCCCCAAGAACGGCACATATAACGCCACTCCTGCGCGAACTGCACTGGTTGCCCATTGAATTCCGGGTCTCCTTCAAGGTGTTAGTTTTGACTTTCAAGGCCTTATATGGTTTGGGGCCAGTGTACCTGAAGGAGCGGCTTACCCCATATGCGCCCAGAAGATCACTGCGCTCAGAGGGGCTCAACTTACTTGAAGTCCCGGGTATGAAGTCCTGCCGGCTCTCTACCATGCGGCAGAGAGTGTTTTCAGGGGCGGCGCCGGTTCTATGGAACCCGCTGCTGCTGGAGGCACGAGCCTTGCAGGACCTGATGGCGTTCCGCAGGTCCTGCAAGACCTGGCTGTTTAGACAGACGTTCGATGTCTGACAGCGCCTAATTAACGCTTGCCATCCTGCCATACCACTACCATTCTCCATGTACCAGCTATGTCTGGCTATGATTTTATGTGACTGTCTTAAAATGTAATTTTATGTGTTTTTAATCATCTGTTTTATATGCTGTTTTTATATGCTGTAAACCGCCCTGAGCCTCGGGAAGGGCGGTTTATCAAATCGAAATTAATAATAATAATAATAATAATCTGGGCCTGGGGGACAGCTAGTCTATTATATAAAGGAGGTCCCGTCGTCGAACGACTGACAGAGATAGAGAAACCTTCCAAGGCAGAGACACCAAACTTGCCAACACAAATAGGCCTCAGGCAAGGAAGGTTTTTAGCAAAGAAACTTCCCCCCCAAAACCTAGAAGGCCCCCAAAACAACAATACAAAAAAAAACCTACATTTCCCAGCGAAACCCATTGGTTTTTAGCAAAGAAACTTTCCCCCCAAAACCTAGAAGGCCCCCAAAACAACGATACAAAAAAACCTACATTTCCCAGCGAAACCCATTGGCCAACATCAGTCAGTTACCATAGTAACGGTGGGCAAAGCCACTTAGAATGCTGAGTGATTTCAGTTGAGGGTTAAACTGCCACGGTCAAGATCTAGGAGGGAGACAAATCGGGCACCAGGGACACAGGCACCACTGACAAACACATACCCCCAGAATAACACAAAAGTAATATCTACACACAACACAATACGCACATAACACAACCTTGCGTCTACTGCTCAACCCATTTGTATGCCATTCCTTCCTTCCACACAGGCATAAGCTGACCCAAAAGACAAGCCATGCCTCCTAAAAAGAACAGCATCGGACGACACACTCGCAATGCTACATGCATCACACAAAAAAGGGCAGAACAAACGCCAAAACAGAAAGACACTACACTACACTAGCTTTTGCCATCACCATAAACAAGGCTCAAGGACAAACACTACAAATCTGTGGCATAGACCTTGGCACAGAATGCTTCTCCCACAGACAACTCTACGTAGCGTGCTCTAGAGTTGGGAAACCACAGAACCTCTACATCAACACAGCAGACGGAAAGACAAAAAACATTGTATATCCACAAGCTCTGCAGAACGCCAGCAACACCACACACCGACAACTCCCCAGGACTTCAACATCCCACCCACCAGAACAACCCACAACGACACAGCCATGACCCCACCAAGACCATAAGTAACATCAATTCCAACCCTTACATACTCAGACTTTCTCGCATCTCCTAAATAGGGCACAGCAACGCCTGCCAGGTACAGCTAGTAAATAATAAATGCTTGTGAATTTGCTGTCTGTGTGAACATGTTACAGACCCTCTTTTTCCGTCAACGGGAGAAACATTCTTCAGATGATCATTTTTGGAACCTATGCGCATTCGGCACACCTTTCATAGCAAGCACATCTAAACCACAAAGGGTTTTTCTTCTTCTTTTTTCTTTTTTTTTTGCTCCTTTCTGCATATTTATTCTGAGTCTTTTAATGTTATTTTTAAAATCAAATTTGAGTTTACATTGCGGGGTGGGATCGGGTAATCCTATAACCAGAGATATATGTCCAGGGGACTCTGATCCCAATAAAACTTTACGGCCCTGGAGGTGCCAAGAAAAACCAGCGCACAGTTTATCTACCTCCTGAAAAACACATCTATCATTTGACCCATGTTATGAAACGCTTTAAAAGAGTTGTTAGTTTCTTAAATCCTAGCAGGTGTTCCTTTGGAATAGCTAAAGAAGTGGCTGAAAGGATCACTATTTCTGGAATATGATTAATGATTGGTTTCACATTTATTTTTAGGGTGATTTTTTTAGGAGACAAGAAAAAAAAAACCTACCCAAATGCTGTGTTTAACAAACTTCTGAAAATCCGCCCTGAACACAAATTACCTTTGGAGATTTATAGTGATAACATGGCACTCTCCATTTATACACGCATACGCATAGTTATTAGGGTTGGTTTAGAACCCAAAAATCGCAGTTCTAAAAACCAATGGGGGGGGGGTTGGTGCTTAACGTAATGACTTACAAAACATTTTCAAAAAAATTCTTATTTGATATGTTATTACTTACAAAATTTTGTAATTAGTTCTAAATTGTCCTAAACAGGGAAACAGGACTGACACTGTTTTAAGCACAGGCAAATCAAGGGGCAACATTTCCCTTCTTCTCTGGAGTGCAATTCACTGGGACCTATTATTATTATTATTAAAAATGCCTGGGCCTGCTTGGAGGGAAATATAATATTATATTAATTATTATTATAAAATGCCTGGGCCTATTATAATATTAATATTATTATTATTATCATATTAATAAAAGGCCTGGGCCTGCTTGCAGGGAAATATAATGAATTAATATATTATTATTATTTTTATAAAAAGGCCTGGGCCTGCTTGCAGGGAAATATAATGAATTAATATATTATTAATAATATTATTATTATAATAAAAGGCCTGGGCCTGCTTGCAGGGAAATATAATGAATTAATATATTATTATTAATATTATTATAAAATAGTTGATGACCTCTGCTTCTCTAGTGCTCTTCTCACTCCAGCTTTTCCCCCTTCAGTTTTACAAACACCTCTAGGAATCTCCGTTTGTCCTCTATGATTTTTTTTGATTCTGAACTTTTTCTTCTCCTCTCCGTGCTCTTTTCACTCCCTGCTCCCCTTCTCTCAGCCTTTCTTATGTTCTTCCCATCTGTCCTTCTATCTAGCCTAATTCCCTGGGCTTTTTTCCTCTCAGTCCTCCAAGCAACCACTCTAGGAGTAGCGCTCTGGTTCTCTATGGTTCCGGATCCTTTTTCACTTCCTGGAGGAAGGCCTTTCACTTAATTTAGGCTCCGACCATGCAAAGGCCCTGATCTGACTGTGAGTAATGTCTGGAAAGCTACTTTGAAGGGGATAATTTTCCTGTTAGAGGGGCATACGAAATAATTACAATAATAAAGAACTTTTGGGCCCACGAAGTGCAGAAATCAGAGTCCACCTCCGGTTTGGCGGGAAAAGAGCGGTAAAGCTCAAAATTAGCAATTTGAACGGATCTAATACGAAATACTTTAATTTCTTCATCCGAAAACCCAACCCTAATAGTTATGCATACATACAGTGGCTTTTCTTAGTGAACAAAGATTAAGATTCTTAAGAAGGACTCATCCCACACTTTCTACAAGCGCGTTGATGACTAAAAAATCCAATCCGAGATAGGCAACTTCGGTTGCAGAAAGCACAGCAGAAAGTCTCCTTGGGTGATGTTGTTCCCAAGTTGCGGTTCTTTCTGCGTTGTCGTTTCTCTTCGAGACCTGATCGGCGTGTCTTCTCGAAAGAGGCCTCAGCATTGTGGAGAGTGCGTCTCCATGCCTCCCGATGTGAGGCCAGGGTGGACCATTGTTGGTGATCAATCTGGCCGAGCCTGAGATGTTGTTTCAGGGAGTCCTTATATCTCTTTTCTGGGGCGTCTCTCTTGCGCTGACCCGTGGTGAGTTCACCATAGAGTAGTATCTTAGGCAGGCGGTGGTCCTCCATACTAGGGATGTGCCCTGCCCAGCGCAGCTGAGTCCTCAATAGCATGGCCTCAATGCTGGTGATCCCTGCTTGCTCAAGGACAGCAACATTAGTCACATAGTCGGTCCAGTGTACATTTAGGATTGTGCGAAGACAGTGCTGATGAAAGCGTTCGAGGAGTCGTAGGTGTTGGCGATAGGTGACCCATGTTTCAGACCCATCGAGGAGAATAGATAGCTCTGTACACACTGATTTCAGTGCTTTGCCTCAGGTGCTTGTTGCTCCAGACTCTTTGGTGAAGCCTTCTGAATTCATTCTATGTCTTTGCTAATCTGTGATCTATCTCTTTGTCAATTTTGGCGTCTGAAGAGATGATGCTTCCCAGGGAGGTGAACTGCTGAACGGACTTAAGCACAGATGTGCCTATGCTGACGTGGGGATGATGGTGTTCTTCCTGTGGTGCAGGCTGGTAGAGGACTTCCATTTGCTTCAGGCTGACTTCCAGCCCAAACAGCTTTGCTGCTGTTGCAAAGCAGGATGTGAGGTGCTGGGGAAGATGGTGTTCTTCTTGTGGTGCGGGCTGGTAGAGGGCTTCCATTTCGTTCAGGCTGACTTCCAGCCCAAACAGATCTGCAGCTGTTGCAAAGCAGGATGTGAGGCGCTGGGGAAGATGGTGTTCTTCCTGTGGTGCGGGCTGGTAGAGGGCTTCCATTTCCTTCAGGCTGACTTCCAGCCCAAACAGCTCTGCAGCTGTTGCAAAGCAGGATGTGAGGCACTGGGGAAGATGGTGTTCTTCCTTTGGTGCGGGCTGGTAGAGGACTTCCATTTTCTTCAGGCTGACTTCCAGCCCAAACAGCTCGGCAGCTGATGCAAAGCAGGATGTGAGGCACTGAGGAAGATGGTGTTCTTCCTGTGGTGCGGGCTGGTAGAGGACTTCCGTTTTCTTCAGGCTGACTTCCAGCCCAAACAGCTCTGCAGCTGTTGCAAAGCAGGATGTGAGGCACTGAGGAAGATTGTGTTCTTCCTGTGGTGCGGGCTGGTAGAGGACTTCCGTTTTCTTCAGGCTGACTTCCAGCCCAAACAGCTCTGCAGCTGTTGCAAAGCAGGATGTGAGGCACTGAGGAAGATGGTGTTCTTCCTGTGGTGCGGGCTGGTAGAGGACTTCCGTTTTCTTCAGGCTGACTTCCAGCCCAAACAGCTCTGCAGCTGTTGCAAAGCAGGAATATTTTCATGAGAAACTGCCCTTTGCACTGAGGCCTCTCTGTCTTTGTCTGCACGAAAATCATTGACCAAACCATCTCCATCTTGCACCTCAGCCTCGGCACCACCATTTCCCTCACCAGAAGCATCATGATCCTGAAACACAAACGCAGGCCGATTTCCATACGTTGTTCCATTTTTTCATTTTTATGTGAAATCATAGAAATATTCAACAAAATATTATTATTTAAATGAAAACGGACCAATTGTTTTGCATACACAGAGTCTGGATTGTCAGTAGTCTTTGGACTAACGGCATGGTGGGCACTGTAGTCCAAAGGTGTAACACGTCCACCGTCCAATACGGAGAGTAAGAATAATAAAATTGAAATACCCCCATCCCCACATATTATTGAAGTATTTGATGTGCATTGGCATCCAAAGGCCGGATGGGATGTTGAACTTTTGACCTGACTCCACACACCGTGCTGCGGACTCTGTTGCAGCCAATAGCCATTCGATAGGGGCTTCATTATGCAAAGTTTTGCAAGGTGGTTTCTCTCTGGGGAATCCTCATTGGGCCTAATGAAAAACTTACGAGATCAAGGTAAGCAAATAAAAAACTGAGGCTATTTGCGAAAATAGCCTCGGTCGGGTAGATGTCCTTTGCAGAAGGATTTTTTCCAAACATAAAAGAGATTTTGAGTCACCACATCCTACATGTTTTTGCCCAAGCATTGATCTTCCCGATGACTACACGTTTTCTTTGAATAGATGTTTTATTGAAGCTATTGATATACAACTTAACTTTTGAAGTTATACATCAATCCATAAATCCACTGTTGCCGCCTCTCTCTCTCTCTCTCTCTCTCTCTCTCTCTCTCTCTCTCTTCCATGGGCTGCATCTACACCAGGGTTGTCCAGGAAGTCGATCGCGATTGACCAGTCGATTGTGGGACCGAAGAAGATCGATAGCAGCCCGATGGGGTGCTTCTGCTCTGCTTGCGCGCACCTTCCGCCCGCGCACACTTCCACACTGCGCACCGTCCACGTTTGCTTCCGGACGAGAGAGAAGCAGGGTGCTGCTCTCTCTCGCCGGCAGCGGAGGCTCCAGGGTTGCTTCCGGACGACAGAGAGGCAGGCGGAGTGAGAGGAAGGGTCTCCAGAGGCCCCGCCCCCTCCCCGGCTTCAGCTCTACCAGCAGCTTCTCCCGCCTTGAAGAGGGCAGGGCCAAGCCAGCCTTGTGCTAGCTATGCCACCACTGGCTTGGCACTGCCCTCCTCAAGCCTAGAGAAGCTGCTGGTAGAGCTGAAGCCAGAGGGGGGCGGAGCCAGGATGCACCACGCCCCGCCCCCTCCCTGGCTTCAGCTCTACCAGTGGCTTCTCCAGCCTTGAGGAGGACAGGGCCAAGTCAGCCTTGTGCTAGCTATGTCACCACTGGCTTGCCACTGCCCTCCTCAAGCCTGTAGAAGCTGCCGGTAGAGCTGAAGCCAGAGGGGGGTGGAGCCAGGATGTGCCAAGCCCCACCCCTCTCCAACTTCAGCTTTACCAGCAGCTTCTCCAGCCTTGAGGAGGACAGGTCCAAGCCAGCCTTGTGCTCCCTATGCCACCACTGGTTGGATGAAAGGTTGGAAGGGAAGGATGGAATGAAAAAGAGGGAGAGAGGGAAGGAGGGAGGAAAGGAAGGAAAGACAAAAGAGAAAGAAGGAAGGAAGGAAGGGAAGGGAAGGAGGAATGGTGGGAGGAACGAGGGAAGGAAGGAAGGAGAAAGAGGGAGAGAGGTAATGAAGGAAGGATGAAAAGGTGGAAAGGAAGCAACGAGGGAGGGAGAAAAAGGGAGCGAAGGAAGGAAAGAGAAGGAAGGATGAAAGGGTGGAAGGGAAGGATGGAAGGAGAAAGAGGGAGAGAAGGAAGGAGGGAGGAAAGGAAGGAAAGACGAAAGAGAAGGAAGGAAGGAAGGGAAGGAGGAATGGAATGAAGGAAGGAGAAAGAGGGAGAGAGGTAATGAAGGAAGGACGAAAGGATGGAAAGGAAGCAATGAGGGAAGGAGAAGAAGGGAGGAAAGGAAGGAAAGAGAAGGAAGGATGAAAGAGTGGAAGGGAAGGATGGAAGGAGGAAGGAGAAAGGGAGGTAAGGAAGGAGGGAGGGAAGGAGGAAAGACAAAAGGGAAGGATGGATGAAATGAAGAGAAGGATAAAGGAAAGAAGGAAGGAAGGAAGGAAGGAAGGAAGGAAGGAAGGAAGGAAGGAAGGAAGGAAGGAAGGAAGGAAGGACATAAGGGTGAATTCCAACACTCAGTTTCGTTTCTGTTCCTATGGATCCTTCCTCTTCCTGCCTTCGCCTCCAATCCTGGATATTACTGAACGTCTTGCAAGCCAAAATAGACGGGAATGCTTACTACTACCTACCGAACGATTTTGCAATTTGTTCAACTCCCTTGAAAACATGCCCCGAAAACACACGCGCACTCGCTCGCGACGGGGTTAGTCAGCGGGGTATTAAATCAAATGGTTAAAAAAAAAGAAGAAGATGAGAAGTGCTTCCCTCGGCTGTTTTATCTGCAGCCAAAAAGGATATTGCTTTTACATTTTTTGCGAAATAGGACCGCATAGCTCGCAATTTGCCCGCAAGCGCACCGGTTTCGTTCTCTCGAACGAATGAGTGCCCCGGGGCGCTCATTAATTTCAGATCCAACTTGATGAGATGGGGGACCCCCAACATGACAGTCCCGAAACATCTCCTTCCATTCGTCCGCATCGCGGCCATGGCACGGCCATTCTCTTTTCTTACCCATCAAAAAACTCCCTTCGCCCCCCCCCCCCATCCTGATATCCATATGGACCAGTGCGCAGCCTCAAGGGAGCCTTTGTTGTGGCCACGACGTACACAAGACGGGTGAATGACATAGCAGCTGGTTGCCCATTGGGATACTGGTAATCCCATATAATTGCCAGCGCAGGGCGTGGGACGAGTTGGCCCAAAGCGAAGCTTAGAGCGCTTTTGTTTTCCTTTTTGGTCGTGATGAAGGAAATGGCCGTCTTCGCCCGGCGGAGACCCTCAAAGAGCCAAAGGAGGACATTCTCGCGCAACCCAATCCGCGTCATCGCCTTCTCATTAACTTCGCTCAACAGCTTAAGCGATGGGACGGTGGGCAACTCCACCTCTCCAAGGTGAGATGTTGTGGTGCCCTTTCAAGCCCCCGGCCCTTCTTTCAAGGCGGGATTAGTGGGGCCAAATGGATTTACTCTTTGTAGGAATTAGGGCCGAGCCTAGGAGCCCTCCTTCTCCCCCAAAGTGCAGAAATAATACGTCGTCGTTAGACACAATTCCTTGACGGCTGGTTTCAACAGTCGGCTTCTTAAGACCTACTTAGTGCAAACATCCGTAAAGCTGTCAAGGAGCAAAGGGCTTGTAAAGGCAAGGGGAATCAGTAAGTAAGTAAGTAAGTACACCCTTGAGCGAGTGGCAAAAGCGCAGGTGGGAAAGGAAAACCGGATTTGCAAGGGTTGTTGTTCAGAACGGCGGGGAATGGCCTCCAGGTTTCAGTCTGAACTTTTGCAACGCTGTCCGAAACGTTCAACGTCTTTCTTTCACGACTGGGTGTGTGTCCATCCGACTGACTGCTCCTTGATTGCAGGTGAACTATAAATCCCAAATGTAAAGGTCTATTTCCCCCCTAAACTCCATCTGTGTTCACATTTGGGCATACTGAGTATTCGTGCCAAGTTTGGTCCAGATCTATCCATTGTTTGAGTCCACAATGCCCTCTGGGTGGAGGTGAACTACAACTCCCAAATGGCAACATCAATTCCCTGAAATTCCCACCAGTATTCAAGTTTGTGCGTATTGGGTTTATGTGCCAAATTTGGTCCAGTGAACGAAAATATATCCCGCATATCAGATACTGACATTACGAGTCATCACAGTAGCAAAACCAGTTATTTATTTATTTATTTGTCACGTTTCTATACCGCCCCTCTCAGCCCGAAGGCGACTCGGGACGGTTTACACAGGCAGTCTCTGCCCTCAATACAACACAGCAACAAGGCAACCCCCCCCTCAAATAGCCAGGTCTTGACTTTCTTGCGAAACGTCAGGAGGGAGGGGGCCGATCTGATGTCTTTAGGGAGGCGTTCCAAAGCCGAGGAGCCACCACTGAAAAGGCCCTGTCTCTCGTCCCCGCCAGTCGCGCCTGCGAAGACGGCGGGACCGAGAGCAGGGCCTCTCCGGATGATCTTAAGCATCTCGATGGTTCATAGGGAGAGATGCGTTCGGACAGGTAAGTTGGACCCGGAAAGAGGGACAGGGGCGGTGCGTTGGGTAAGTAGGGAGAGAAGAGGGAAGGGTAAGAAATGGGGGGGTGTATAGAAAGTAAAAGTTAAAAGGGGTGATGGGGCAGAACCTCAACAAAACTTGTCGTTCATCTCTATTTTTCCCTTTTTCTAAAGGCCTCTGAGAAGGAACACGAAAGCAGGAAGCAACTTGTCTCTTACTTCTCATTCTCCACTTTTTTTTGTTTTTTTTTTTTTTTGTTTTGTTTTTTTTTTGTCAATGGGTTATCTACAGGATATTTCTCCAGTTTACTTTTTGCTTATACATTTAAGTCAAAATAAAGATCATATTCCTTTTTACAATAATTCACAAACATTTCGTAGCTTTTCTTTTGTAAGTCATCTTTTTTGAAATTTTCTCTCAGTCTGTCAGTCATCCTTTCCATTTGGATAGTATCCACTTCTTTAAGGATCCACTCTTCTTTTGTAGGCGCTTCCACAGATTTCCAGTGCTTCGCGAAGATCATTTTTGCAGCTGTTGTAGTTAAAATAAAAATATTTTTTTTCTATTTTGTCCATTTTGGAGTCTACTATTCCTAAAAGAAAGCTTTCTGACTTCTTACTTACATTTTCCCCCAGTATTTTTATAATTTCCCTGTGAATCATGGCCCAGAACTTTCTGGCTCTCTTACATAGCCACCACATGTGGAAGTATGTTCCGCTTTTCCCCTTACAATGCCAGCATTGTGGGTTGGGTGTCTTATAAATTCTGGCAATCTTTTCAGGGGCTAAGTGCCATCTATATCAGTGCTGTCCAACTTCTGGCGGGTCCAGGGCCGGATAAGAGGTCACTGATGACCTGCGGGGCCGCTCGGCCCTGCCCCCAGGCCCCGCCCCCAGGCCCCGCCCCCAGCCCAGGCCCCGCCCCCTCCTAAAGCCGCCCGAAAAAGGAGGGTAGGCGGCGCCAACGGCAGCGCGTCACAGGCCTGGCGTGACGCGCTGCCCCTTGGCACCGCCTACTCCTCCTTTTCGGCGCCCCCCTTCCTTCCTAGGCCGGGGGAGCCGCCAAAAAGGAGGAGTAGGCGGCGCCAAGAGCAGCGCGTCACGCCAGGCCTGTGACGCGCTGCTCTTGGCGCCGCCTTCTGCCCTTTTTCGGCGGCGTCCTGCCCTAGGAAGGGAGGGGGGCGCGGGCAGAAGGCGGCGCCAACGGCAGCGCGTCACAGGCCTGGCGTGACGCGCTGCCCTTGGCACCGCCTACTCCTCCTTTTCGGCGCGCCCCTCCTTCCTAGGCCGGGGAGCCGCCGAAAGGAGGAGTAGGCGGCGCCAGAGCAGCGCGTCACGCCAGGCCTGTGACGCTGCTCTTGGCGCCGCCTTCTGCCCTTTTTCGGCTCTCCCCCCTAGGAAGGGGGGGGCGCCGAAAAGGAGGAGCTAGCTCTCTTCCTCCTCCCTGCCCCGCCTGCCCCTCCCCCCCGGCCACCATTTTAAAAAAAAAAATTTTTTTTTTTAAAATTTAAAAATGGCGGCTGCGGGCATAGGTGGGGCCGTGTCCAACAGGCTACGGGGCCGGATCCGGCCCCGGGGCCGCCAGTTGGACAGCCCTGATCTATATAATATTTTCACCCAGCTTTCTTTATAGCTTTGGCTATATGATATATTTACATTTTTTCTCCAAATTGTCTTCCATACCTCCGATTTTATGGTATAGCCCTCTTTCCTACCCCCTTTCGTGACTTTTTCGGCACAAGAAAACAACGGGATAGGAGATGTACCCAGACCCAGGTCCGGGTCAAGATCCAGTCCACCATTGCTGTGTCGAAAATGTACTGTTTTTAAATGGAAATGCAATAAAGATTTATAAAAAAAAAAAAAAAGGTAAGCTGGACCCGAACCGTTTAGGGCTTTAAAGGCTAAAGCCAGCACTTTGGATTGTGCCCGGTAGCAAACTGGCAGCCAGTGGAGCTGGCACAACAGGGGAGTTGTACGCTCTCTGAATGCCGCTCCTGTTATCAACCTGGCTGCTGTCCATTGGACTAGTTGCAGCTTCCGAACAGTCTTCAAAGGCAACCCCACGTAGAGAGCATTGCAGTAGTCTATACGGGATGTAACCAGAGCATGGACCACCGTGGTCAAGTCAGACTTCTCAAGGTACGGGCGCAGCTGGCGCACAAGTTTTAACTGTGCAAATGCTCCCCTGGTCACCGCCAAAACCTGGGGTTCCAGGCTCAGCAATGAGTCCAGGTTCACACCCAAACTGCGAACCTGCGTCTGTTTCTCACTCTTTCTCAACCTTCCTAAGGCTGCGAACCCCAGTTATGAACAGGGGCGGTCTAAGGTTATTTTATATGGTAAGCGAACATTACTTTGGCGGAGGAGGTCCGAGCTATAACAGATCTGCCCTCTTTCCGAAGGGCTTGTAAGACCAACCTCTTCCGGCAGGCATTCAGTTGGTAATCAGTGTAATCGGTCCGGCCTACTCACCTCCTTTCTGTATTAGTTAAAATTGTTTTACTGTGTTTTAAACTGCTATTTTATGATTGTTTTGTGTATGCTTTGTGAACCACCATGAGCCATTGGTAATGGTAGTATATAAATTTGAAATCATAAATAAATAAACAAATAATTTCCGAATTTTCTTGCTGATTGCTCATTGGCTGATGGCTAACAGCTGACTCTCCCTTCTGCTGATTTTTTTGCCCATTATTTTGCCCGAATTTTGGAAATACTTCCGAATCAATTTCGAAATTTATCGGATGGTCCCGGTCCCGGGTCAAAGTGGTCCCTGGTCAAAATGATCCCTGGTCAAAATGATCCCTGGTCAAAATGGTCTTGGGTCAAAATGATCCCTGGTCAAAATGGTCACAGGTCAAAGTGGTCCCTGATCAAAGTGCTCCTTGGCCAAAATGATCCCTGGTCAAAATGATCCTGGATGAAAGTGGTCCCGGGTCAAAATGATCCCTGGTCAAAATGATCCTGGATGAAAGTGGTCCCGGGTCAAAATGATCACTGGTCAAAATGGTTCCGGGTCAAAGTGGTCTCTGATCAAAATGATCCCTGGTCAAAATGGTCCTGGATCAAAATGGTCCCGGGTCAAAATGATCCCTGATCAAAGTGGTCCTGGATCAAAGTGGTCCCTGATTAAAATGATCCCGGATCAAAGTGATCCCTGGTCAAAATGATCCTTGGTCAAAATGGTCCTGCATCAAAATGGTCCCAGGTCAAAATGATCCCTGATCAAAGTGGTTCTGGGTCAAAGTGGTCCCTGGTCAAAATGGTCCCGGATAAAAGTGGTCCCTGATCAAAATGATCCCTGGTCAAAATGGTCCCGGGTCAAAATGATCCCTGATCAAAGTGGTCCTGGATCAAAGTGGTCCCTGATTAAAATGATCCCTGGTCAAAATGATCCTTGGTCAAAATGGTTCTGGGTCAAAGTGGTCCCTGGTCAAAATGGTCCCGGATAAAAGTGGTCCCTGATCAAAATGATCCATGGTCAAAATGGTTCCGGGTCAAAATGGTCCCGGGTCAAAATGATCCCTGATCAAAGTGGTCCTGGATCAAAGTGGTCCCGGGTCAAAATGATCACTGGTCAAAATGGTTCTGGGTCAAAGTGGTCCCTGGTCAAAATGGTCCCGGATCAAAGTGGTCCTGGATCAAAGTGGTCCCGGGTCAAAATGATCACTGGTCAAAATGGTTCTGGGTCAAAGTGGTCCCTGGTCAAAATGGTCCTGGATAAAAGTGGTCCCTGATCAAAATGATCCCTGGTCAAAATGGTTCCGGGTCAAAATGGTCCCGGGTCAAAATGATCCCTGATCAAAGTGGTCCTGGATCAAAGTGGTTCTGGGTCAAAATGATCACTGGTCAAAATGGTTCTGGGTCAAAGTGGTCCCTGGTCAAAATGATCCCTGGTCAAAATGATCCTTGGTCAAAATGTTTCTGGGTCAAAGTGGTCCCTGGTCAAAATGGTCCCGGATCAAAGTGGTTCCGGGTCAAAGTGGTCCCTGGTCAAAATGATCCCTGGTAATGTGGACCCTGGTCAAAAAAAGGTTTGCAACTGCTGTTCTAGGGACATCATGGGAATTGAAGACAATTGCTCCCCTAATTCTGGTGGTGATCAAAGATCTCCAGATGGTTTCACTGCATGTCTCCTTCCTCCCGGCAACTCCACCAAGAGGGGACACTGACGCGAGACGGGGGCTTACCTCACTAAACCTGAAGCGAAGCCAAACATGTACAATATATTCCCCCCACATGTTTAACCCGGTCCTGAAACCGACCCCGGGCATTCATGTCTGAATTTGTCAGTGCCAATCTGAGTCGGTTTCTTACGTTCCAAGCGACTGGCCCTCCAGGCAGAGTTGTGTGTGTGAGTGTGTGTGTGTCTGTGTGGGCTTCAGACCCCCTCGCCTCAGTACCACTCCCCAACCTGTCCCGTATCCATCAAATGAGATTTTCCTGTACCGGAGAGGTTCGCCTCCCCGTATTTCATGCCGCGAACCCTTCTTGTTCCCGGAGGGCAGAGCCCGCGAGGTCTCTCTGAGGCCTTGATAATTGCCACTTTGATACTTGCCAATGGAGTGTTCAAAGAGCAGGGGAGTTTTACAACCAGCCTTTCCTCCGCAAACCACAAGCATTTCGCCTCTCTATCAAAGAGGCCATTCTTCACCTCGGCTGGCTGCAAGGAAATCAGCAATCCCTCCTCCTCCCCTTATACAAGTTTAGGAAGATTTTGTCGTCGTCGTCGTCCCCCCCTCCACGATGCCTGGAGACCCAGCGTTTACGGAGCTTGCTTCCCAACGGTCCTACGGGGTGACCACAGCAAGTTGCCCAGGTCACGGACCTCTGGACATCCACAGGACGGTGGCAGGATCGGTGTTGTGGTGAATTAGTCTAGGAAAAATATGGCACCAAAATGGAGGCTATCCGTTGACCCGCGGATATGGGAGCCCGAGGGGTTTCTGTATCCACGGTTTAAAGGAATGCAGTTTCGGCCTCCCTGGGATGCAGGGGCGCCCACACTTTTTCAGCATGTGAGCTACTTATATTAAAACCAAGTCAGAAAGATCTACCTACCTCCTCAAGGCTGGAGAGGGGAGGAGAGGGGAGGGGAGGGGTGAGGGTAGAGCTGAAGCCAGGAGGGGCGGAGCCAGGCCACGCCAGCTATGCCAACACTGGCTTGGCATTGCCATCTTCAAGCCTGGAGAAGCTGCTGGGAGCTCCAAAGCCAGAGGGAGGGGTGGGCTTGTGCAGCCTGGCTCCACCCCCCTCTGGCTTCAGCTCTACCAGCAGCTTCTCCAGGCTTGAGGATGGCAGTGCCAAGCCAGCCTTGTGCTAGCTATGCCACCACTGACTTGGCATTGCCATCCTCAAGCCTGGAGAAGCTGCTGGTAAAGCGAAAGCCAGAGGGGGGCGGAGCCAGGCTGCGCCAAGCCCCACCCCCACCCCGCAGGCGTTGGAGCTCCCAGCAGCATCACCAGGCTTGAAGATGGCAATGCCAAGCCAGTGTTGGCATAGCTGGCGTGGCTCTGGCTCCGCCCCCTCTGGCTTCAGCTCTGCCAGCAGCTTCTCCAGTCTTGAGGATGGCAGTGCCAAGCCAGCCTTGTGCTAGCTATACCACCACTGGCTTGGCACTGCCATCCTCAAGCCTGGAGAAGCTGCTGGTAGAGTGGAAGCCGGGAGGGGCGGAACCAGGTCGTGCCAAGCCCCATCCCTCCTCTGGCTTCGCACTCCCAGCAGCTCCTCCAGGCTTGTGGAGGGCTGTGCCAAGCCATCCTTGTGCTAGCTATACCACCACTGGCTTGGCACTGCCATCCTCAAGCCTGAGAAGCTGCTGGTAGAGTGGAAGCCAGGAGGGGCGGAACCAGGTCGAGCTTAAACCCTGTCCCTCCCCTCTGGCTTTCGGCACTCCCAGCAGCTTCTCCAGGCTTGAGGATGGCAGTGTCCATCCAGCTATACCACCACTGAAAGCTTGGCACTGCCATCCTCAAGCCTGGAGCTGCTGGTAGAGTGGAAGCCGGGAGGGGGGAAACCAGGTCGGTGCCAGGCCCCTCCCTCCCTCTGGCTTCGCACTCCCAGCAGCTTCTCAGGCTTGAGGATGGCAATGCCAAGCCAGTGTTGGCATATCTAGCACAAGGCTGGCAACCCTGCTCTCCTCAAGGCTGGAGCAGCTGCTGGTAGAGCGGAAGCCAGAGGGGCGGAGCCAGGCAGCGCCAAGTTTGGATGGGGATGTCTTCCCTCCATGTCAGAACTGGGGTGACATCCAAACTGGGTTAAATACAGCTGTCGCCCCCAGTTCCGACACAGAGGAAGACATCCCCATCCAAACTGGGTTATACATGCATGTCTGCCATTAACTTACTTTAAAGAAGCCATTCTGAAATTTTGAAAAAATTACTAATTGTTTTTTTTGAAAACTTACTTTAAAAATTTGGAAAACTACTATATTTTTTTAAAAAACTTACTAAATTTTTTGGAAAACCGGAAAATTAATAATAATTTGGAAAATTAATAATTATTTTTGGGAAAATTAATAGGAAAATTACTTTTTTTGGAAACGTACTAATTTTTTTCGGAAACTAAATTTTTCTGGTTATTTTTGGGAAAATTACTATTTTTGGAAAAATTACTGGTTTTGAAAACTTACTAAATTTTTGAAAACTTACTAATTTTTTGGGGAAAAATTACTCTTTTTTGAAAACTTACTAAATCTTTTCAGAAAAAATAATTATTATTTTCAGAAAAAATAATTATTATTTTCAGAAAAATTAATAATTATTTTTGGAAAATTACTCTTTTTTTGGAAAAATTACTATGTTTTTTTTGGAAAACTTACTAATTCTTTTTGAAAACTTACTAATTTTTTGGGGAAAAATTACTAATTTTTGTTTTGAAAACTTACTAAATTTTTTCAGAAAAAATACTAATTTTTTCAGAAAAATTAATAATTATTTTTGGAAAAATTATTTATTATTTTTGGAAAAATTATTAATTATTTTTGGAAAAATTATTAATTATTTTTGGAAAAATTAATAATTATTTTTGGGAAAATTACAAATTTTTTGGGAAAATTACTATTTTTGGAAAAATTACTGTTTTTTGGAAAACTTACTAATTTTATTTGGAAAACTTACTAACTTTTTGGAAAACTTACTAATTTCTTTGGGAAAAATTACTAATTTTTTTTTGAAAACTTACAAAAATTTTTTCGGAAAGATTACTTTTGGGAATTACTAATTATTTCTGGAAAAATACTATTTTGGGGGAAGTACTATTTTTTGGAAAATTATGATTTTTTCTCAAAAAATTTCAGAAGTCATTCAGATTCGAAGCGCCAGCACCCCCTACACCCGGAACGAGTTCTGAACCTCTTCTTTTTGGATCATGTAGGCCTAGTGGCTGGGCAGGGATTGGACTGGATGTTTCTATGACAGGGAGCTCTTTTCTGGGCTGGTCCAGGAGGTCACCAAGAGTTAGAAGCAACTGAAGAAATAAACAACAAAACTCACGAAACGTTGGAAGAAACGCTGGAAGACATGAAAATCTCGATGCATGCTGGCAAAACCTCACTGCCTCTAATAGGTCGTGGGGATTTCCCACCCTGTTCCATGCCCTGGGAATTCCGCACAAGTTCGATCCAACCCCGGCGTGCCCTGGGCATTCGGATCCATGCCCAAACCTTACTCAGACCCTGGAAAAACCCAACCCTCCCCCTGATTTTGACTGCAACCTCCCACAACGTTGGAAAAGATGCTCTCCTCTCCTCGCTTTGTGTGTGGGAACCAAAGCCATGAGGATTTTGTCTCTCAGGTTGATCTCCGCCCCCCCCCCCCCCCCCCCCCAGCCCCTTCTTCTGAAGGATTGGCAAATGTCAGATCAAATAGTTGGTGAAATGGCCGGCGGGCCCAGGAACAAGGCATCTCTCCACCAGGTGCGTTGCCCTGACAGCTTCCACCTCCTCCTCTGCTGAGGACGGCTATTATTATTATAAGGCAGCCGCTCCAAATCCTAGGAGAAGGATTCCTGCCCGGAGGGGACAAGCCATTCATTCTCTCAGTGAGGTCAGTCCTGCTCTAAGCTCCATCCCAACGAAAGCTGCCAACTTTGTTGAACTCTAAACAGGGATGACTACTATTTCAGAAACAGGAGGCTGGGCGGGAGAAGGGAAACGGTGAGAGGAATCCGTGGCCCCTGACTTAGTGTGGCCCTGGTGTTTTGGCTGTTGCAAAGGATCTATGGCAGAGGTCGGGAACCTTTTTGACTCAGAGAGCCATAAAAGCAAAATATTTGGAAATTTATTTCAGTGAGAGCCATATACTGTAATCTCTATATATAATAAAGCGGAATGTTTGTATGTTTGTATGTATGTACGTACGTATGTATGTATGTATGTATGTATGTATGTATGTGGCATCATTCTGATTGGCTCCTGGCCTCAACATTCTGACAACATGATTGGTTGCCAGTGAGGGAGTATTTGCATAACGCCTCTAATTGGCCAGCCAACATGAACATTCCGACACTCTAAACCAAGGGTGCTCATTAGGTAGCTCGGGAGCTACTAGTAGATTTTCGGCCGTCTTCCAGGTGATCTTCGGGCCTCACCAGCCAAATGGGGCACTCCTGCCATGCGCGAACACACCCTGCTGCTGCCTTCCGCTCTCGCGGTGCTTCCTTTGCCTGCGGGGCATTGCAGGAAGAAGAAAGCACAAGGCGGGGCCTCTGGAGGGAGCACCCTGCCTCTCTCTCTCATCCAGAAGCAGCTGTGCAGCCTCCGTTGCCGGCGAGACAGGCAGGGCAGAGTGCTCCCTCTGGATGCCCTGCCTCGTGCTTTCTCCTTCCTGCAATGCCCCGCAGGCGGAAGAAGCGCTGCGCGGGCGGAAAACAACAGGAGCATGCGCGGTGGCAAAAGCGCGCGGCGGCGGGGGCAGGTAGATCTTTTGGACTTGGTTGCTTTAAGAGTAGCCCGCATGCTGAAAAAGTGTGAGCACCCCTGCTCTAAACTGACAGAGGGGGATAAGGCAAAGACCTGAGGCAGTCGCCAACACGAACATTCCGACACTCTAAACAGCCAGAGGGGGATAAGGCAAAGACCTGAGGCAGTCGCCAACACGAACATTTCGACACTCTAAACTGACAGAGGGGGATAAGGCAAAGACCTGAGGCAGTCGCCAACACGAACATTCCGACACTCTAAACTGACAGAGGGGGATAAGGCAAAGACCTGAGGCAGTCGCCAACACGAACATTTCGACACTCTAAACTGACAGAGGGGGATAAGGCAAAGACCTGAGGCAGTCGCCAACACAAACATTCCGACACTCTAAACAGCCAGAGGGGGATAAGGCAAAGACCTGAGGCAGTCGCCAACACAAACATTTCGACACTCTAAACTGACAGAGGGGGATAAGGCAAAGCCCTGAGGCAGTCGTCAACACGAACATTCCGACACTCTAAACAGCCAGAGGGGGATAAGGCAAAGACCTGAGGCAGTCGCCAACAACACGAACATTTCCACGAACATTCCGACCCTCTAAACTGACAGAAGGGGATAAGGCAAAGACCTGAGGCAGTCACCAACACGAACATTCCGACACTCTAAACAGCCAGAGGGGGATAAGGCAAAGACCTGAGGCAGTCCCCAACACGAACATTTCGACACTCTAAACAGCCAGAGGGGGATAAGGCAAAGGCCTGAGGCAGTCAGCCATGGTGGGAGTTTACTTCCTGGTGCAGTTTGAAGGAGGGCAGACCATGGATGATGGGACTCTAACTACCTCCAATCACTTTCCCAGACTGCTGCTACCCTCATCCACTGACTGATCAAGACGACACTTGGCACACAGAGCCTCCATGACCCACTCTACATCCTGGTGCAGCTTGGAGGAGGGCAGACCATGAATGATGGGACTTGAAGTACCTTCACTCACCTTCCGAGACTGCTGCGACCCTCATCCAATGAATGATCAAGATCAAGAAAGGAAGGAAGAGGGAGAGCCAGATGCAATCATGAAAAGAGCCACACCTGGCTCCTGAGCCATAGGTTCCTGACCCCTGACCTATGGTGTGAGCAGCGCCCTCTTTTCATTCGTGGGAGAGTCTGGCCAAAACACTCAGATCTCTCGGGCGACTTTATCAAATCCTTTCGGATTGCCTTGACATTCCTCAGATGTTTCCTCCAAAGAGTAAGCGACATATTTGCTCCTTGTTTTGCTGGAGGCGAACCTCAGTAGCAATTTCCAGGGACGGGCCGCTCCCGCCTCCCCGGCCTGATGAGAGATTGGTTCCTCAGTCAAACGGAGGCCTCCCCCTGCGCAATGTAGACAGTCGGCCTGGCTGATCAAGGAAAGAAAATGGGGGCGCTGGCGATTCGATTCTCAAAGGATTTTCGAAATTTTCTGGAAAAAATATTTCGAAATTTCAGAGTTGCTTTGCTAATGCTAAAACTTGGGAAGTCTGACTTGGCCATGGTAGTCCATGCTCTGGTTACATCCCGTATAGATTACTGCAACGCCCTCTACGTGGGACTGCCTTTGAAGACTGTTCGGAAGCTTCAACTGGTCAAACGGACAGCAGCCAGGTTGATGACAAGTGCCTGGTTGATGACAAGTGAAAGGACCTAATGGAAGGGACGTGTAACAGGTTTTGGTCCTCTGACCCAAGGGATCTCTGGGGAGCATATGGGAGTTGACGGTCCCTCAAGTACACCGGCCCCAGACCATATAGGGCAGGGGTGCTCACACTTTTTCAGCATGGGAGCTACTGATTAAAAGCCAAGTCCCAAAGATCACCTACCCAGAAATGTAAAACGTTTAACTATTTTCTTATTTATTTATTTATATTTATTATTCATTTTTATGTACCGCTCCTTCCAGCAGGCTCGGGGCAGTTTACATAAAATGAAGTTATAGAACATCAACATTTCAATTTAATAACACCATTATAACAGAGCATAAAAATACATCCAACCACCCCATTTCTCCCACAGTGCCATATTACCACACATATTATCAGCCAGAAAGTAAGAAGAGAGGCTGTTGAACTGCAAGGCCATTTAATACTCAGCAAGGTAAACAAAGGGGCATGCAAAAATACATCCAACCACCCCATTTCCCACAGTGTCGTATTACCACACATATTATCAGCCAGAAAGGAAGAAGAGAGGCTGTTGAACTACAAGGCCATTTAATACTCAGCAAGGTAAACAAAGGGGCATGCAAAAATACATCCAACCACCCCATTTCTCCCACACTGCCATATTACCACACATATTATCAGCCAGAAAGTAAGAAGAGAGGCTGTTGAACTGCAAGGCCATTTAATACTCAGCAAGGTAAACAAAGGGGCATGCAAAAATACATCCAACCACCCCATTTCTCCCACAGTGTCGTATTACCACACACATTATCAGCCAGAAAGGAAGAAGAGAGGCTGTTGAACTGCAAGGCCATTTAATACTCAGCAAGGTAAACAAAGGAGCATGCAAAAATACATCCAACCACCCCATTTCACCCACATTTCCATATTCCCCAACATATATTTCTCAAGGAACAAAGCAAGCAGAGAGGCTTTGGAGCTAAAAGGCCATTTTTAAACATTAAAAATAAACAAAGAGACATGCCACAGAACAATCAAGCACCCACCCCAAAAGTAAAAGACCAACCTGTGAGATGCGGTAAGGAAATGACCCCAAAGCGTCCTTCTTCTTCTCCGTCGTTGCTCCTATTTCCATGCCGCCAGCATGCATATCGCTCCAAGAGCTCATGAGAAGTCCGAGAGGCAGAATGGGCGCTTCTGCACATGTGCGCGGGGCCAGCCATGCATCGTGTCATCCAGGCCCGCCCCCTTTGGTCTCCTACGACTCTGAGTGGCTGGAGAAGGACGGAGGGAGGAGGAGGAATCCAAAAGAGGGGGCCCATTCTGCCTCTTGGACTCTGGAGCTTTTGGAGGCGGCGCGGGAGCAGGGAGCGGGGAGGAGCAACGACGGAGGACTTCTTTGCAGCGTGCAGGGGCGCGTGAAGAGGACCAACAGCAAAAAATCCTAGCCAGGGGCCTGAAGATCACCAGGATGAGGCCCGAAGATCACCCTGGTGATCACGATCACCATTCTGAGCACCCCTGATATAGGGCCTTAAAGGTCAAGACCAACACTTTGAAGGTGATCCGGTACTCAATTGGCAACCAGTGCAGTTGCTGCAGAGTTGGAGTGATATGGCTCCTGGCCGGTGCTCCCGCCAGGAGTCTAGCTGCTGCATTCTGCACCAGTTTGAGTTTCCGGATAACTGCCAAAGGTAGACCCATGTAGAGGGCATTACAGTAGTCTAGCCTCGAGATGACAGTTGCCTGGATCACCGTAGCTAGGTCACTCCCGGTAAGGTATGGTGCCCAGCCGCCTAGCCTGTCGCAGGTGGAAAAAGGCGGATCTGCTGACAGTGGAGACCTGGGCCTCCATCGTCAGCAGCGGGTCCAATTGGACCCCCAGACTCTTTACAAAGGGCGACGGGTGTAATGCTTCGTCGTCCAGAGTAGGTAGCTGGAGCTCACCCCCCGAGCAACCCAGCCATAGGATATCCGTCTTCGATGGGTTCACCGTCAACCGGCTGGTCCGTAGCCATCCAGTCACAGCCTCCAGGCACAGATGGAAAGAATCGGGTACGGAGTCCGGCCGGCCCTCCATCCTCAGCACAAGCTGGGGGTCATCAGCATACTGATGGCACTCCAGACCAAAGCTACGCACCAGTCGGGGAAGTGGGTGCATATAGATGTTAAATAATAGAGAATAGACCCCTGAGCAAGGGTGGGCAACCTACAGCCCGCGGGCCGAATGTGGCCCGGCAGCCAATTCTGGAGAATATATTAATATTTCTTGATATATTAATATATTGATATTAATGACGTTTAATATATAGTAAATATAGTAAATATAGTAAATATAGTAAATATAGTAAGTAAGTAAGTAAATAAATAAATATATTATTATTATTATGTTCAAACTTACTATACCGCCACTCCCCGAGGGCTCGGAGCGGTTTACAGTTTGAGATGAAAATACATAGCATACAAACAGAACAAACAACATCAAGAGCGGGGTGACTACATCTAACAGGGAAGGGGAAGCCAGGCTCGTGACCACGTGGGTCAGAGCTATCCAAGGTCAAAGCTATCCAGCTCGACCGTTGAACGAGGGAAGCCTAGGAGGATCCCACAAGTCCAACAGCGTCCTTAGAGTCTCGAGTTCTATACGGTGGTGGTCACCACAAGCCTGTGGCTCCGGTCTCCCCATCGTCAGGTTATCAAGCCTCCTGGGTTGGGGGCTTGCCAACAGGGGAACCCGACGCCTGGGATTGGCATTCCAGAAGGTCCTAGGACGGAACCCTCTGGGTGCCCCAGGCACAGGCGACGCAAACCTCCCTCGCTCTGGAGGTCCAGAGGAAGGTTGTAAGGTCTGTATGGTTCCAGAGGCGTTGAGGGTCGCCCTCCGTAAGCCAGCAGCTGTAGGAAGAGGTGTTGCAGAGCAGAACTGAGATTTCCTCTGGCCCCGCCCCCTGCCCCGCCCTCAACCCGCCTCTGTTTCGTCTGAAATGGCGAAGGATTCTTTCACCGTTTGCTAATCCTCCCGCCATGTCCCAGGCCATGCCCCGTGGCAGCCAATGGCTGTCCATGGCCTCTAGGCACACCGTCGAGTCATTGGGGAGGAGGACCGGCCTCAGAACCTCCAGTGTTGGCAATGTTCCCAGTCACAAGGCCACCGGTGACAGCAGGCCCTCCAGACTGGTGGCAGGCGGGCTGTAGCCCAGTCTCAACCTGGGGGATCGCAGACAGTCGACAGGCTCGGCGCCAGGGCCACTGCCCAGGGACCCCTGCTAGCACCTCAGAGACATTCAGCGCCTCTGTCAGGGATCCCGGAAGCAGCGGCTGCTCCAACTCGTAGGCCGAGGGGGGTGTTGATAAAGTCTTTGGGGTGGACATGGAGGGCGGGGCTAAAGAAATAAAGAATGTAGATTAGAATGTAGTTCAGCCTTTAGGTGCGGCCCTCCATAATATTTCTTGGCTCTCGTGTGGCCCCTTGGAAAGAAATAATTGCCCACCCCTGCCCTTGAAGGAACCCCACAATTTAGCGGGAGCCTCTCGGAGACTGCCTCTCCCCTCACCACCCATTGGCCCCGGTCTCGGAGAAAGGAAGATACCCATTTAAGGGCAGTCCCCCTAACTCCTGACGTGGCCAAGCGGAGGAGAAGGAGGAGGAAACGCTGCTGCTTCTCCCCCCCCCCCCCAAGCCAGCTAAGAGGAGGAATGGGACTGAGGAAGAGACTGAGGAAGATGGTGGCCTACCTTGGAAACGCCGGGCTGCTCTGGCCATCTTCTTCCCAGAAGGACGGGGCAACTGGAAATGACCACCACCGGAAGCGCCCGCCCCTGGAGGACTGGAGCGCCGGAAGGACCCCACCCCTGGAGGACTGGAGCGCCGGAAGGAGCCCGCCCCCGGAGGAATTGAGCGCCGGAAGGAGCCCGCCCCTGGAGGATTGGAGCGCCGGAAGGACCCCACCCCTGGAGGACTGGAGCGCCGGAAGGAGCCCGCCCCGGAGGAATTGAGTGCCGGAAGGAGCCCGCCCCTGGAAGATTGGAGCGCCGGAAGGACCCCACCCCTGGAGGACTGGAGCGCCAGAAGGAGCCCACCCCTGGAGGACTGGAGCGCCGGTGGACCTGTGGTCGCCCCCCAGGAAGGGAAAAGACCCCAAACCCGTAGGTCTAGGGCCTGGAGACCCCCCCCACAGCCCAGGACCCTCTGGACTTCCAGTTTCCACCTTGAGCTCCCCTGGGCTCGCCCTAGGCCCGAGAAGGTAGCGGCTCCCACCAACAGGGGCAGCTACTGCGGGCCGCTGCATGATGAGAGTGCTGCACCTGTTCCTCTGGACAAGCAGCACCGAAGTGTTCATCTGGGAACCCCCAGACTGCCTCCTTGTGACCACATACTGATCCCGCTCGGTCTGACTTAGCGAGTGGTTGATCGGCCCTGTATCCCTTCCCCCCCCTCCTTGGGTTATTGTTTAGTACAGGGCTGTCCAACTGGCGGCCCGGGGGGGGGCGTATAAGGCCCCCCAGCCCCTTCCCTGTGGCCCCCTAAGCTTTTTAATAAAAATAAAAATAAAAATAAATTAAATAATAATATTTTAAAAATTACCCCTTTCGGGTTCGAGCAAGTATCGCGAGACTATGGAAGCCACAAGGGATTTCGCTCTCAACGTGAGATCACGCCTGCGTTGAGAGCGAAATCCCGTGTGGCTTCCGTAGTCTCGCGATACTCCTGTTGTCGAAATCTCGGCTACTTAATCCCTGCGGCCCACGCTCCTGCCTCGGTCAGTCGTCGCCTCTGCTCGTGGTCCGGCTACTCCTGGATCCTGCGTGTTTGGGAAGGTAGGCTAACCTTTATGTTATTATTATGTAATTGTGTATGGATGCCCCTTATGTATTCCCTCCCTGCATTTCACCTTAGTAAAAGATTATATTTGATTGTATGGATGCCTCTTATGAATTGTAAGTAAATTGGAGCCGGGGCGGAGCCGGGGCGGAGCCGGGGGTGGGGCAGACCCTTCGGCCCCCCAGGTCATCGGTGACCGGAATTCAGGCCCCTGGGCCGGTAGAAGTTGGACAGCCCTGGTTTAGTGCATTGTGTGTCCCTTTGTGTATTGTACTTTTCGCTTTTATGCTTTTTGTGAACCGCCCCGAGCCTCCGGGGAGTGGCGGGTTAGAAGTTGAAATAATAAATAAATAAATAAATAAATAAATAATGCGTGGTCTACTGTATCAAAGGCTGCCGTGAGGTCCAACAACACGAGCAGCGCTGATCCTCTTTGATCCAACTGGTCTGTGATGGAGACCAGCACAGTCTCCGTCCCATGCCCTGCACGGAAACCGGACTGGAAGGGATCTTGCTTTCCAAAATCAAGCATATGGACATGCTTGGGGAGAAGTCAAGCTTATAAGGTGGGTTGGGTTGATGGGCAGCAATGAGGAACATAGCGAATGGAGACATACCGTGTTTCCCAAAGTATGACACCCCGATTGTAAGACGTATCGGGGTGTCAGGGGGCTCGGCTAATGTAAGCCGTACCCGAATGTGTCCGTACCTGGTCGTTGCCGCGCCGCCGCCCAACCAGCCCATCGGCCGCGGCACACCTCCGCGGCGCACCTTTCTGCTAGGCCTCTCCAACGAAGGGAGGGGAAGAGTCCCAGAGGCGTGGCTAAGCGGCGCTGCGTCAGAGTGACGCGTCGCCGCTTAGCCACGCCTCTGGGACTCTTCCCCCTCCCTTCGTTGGAGAAAGGGAGGGAAGAGGAAGAGTCCCAGAGGCGTGGCTAAGCGGCGCTGCGTCAGAGTGACGCGTCGCCGCTTAGCCACGCCTCTGGGACTCTTCCTCCTCCCTCCCTTTCTCCAACGAAGGGAGGGGGAAGAGTCCCAGAGGCGTGGCTAAGCGGCGCTGCGTCAGAGTGACGCGTCGCCGCTAGCCACGCCTCTGGGACTCTTCCCCTCCCTCCCTTTGTCCAACGAAGGGAGGGGAAGAGTCCCAGAGGCGTGGCTAAGCGGCGCTGCGTCAGAGTGACGCGTCGCCGCCAGCCACGCCTCTGGGACTCTTCCTCTTCCCTCCCTTTGTCCAACGAAGGGAGGGAAGAGTCCCAGAGGCGGCTGCGGCGCTGCGTCAGAGTGACGCGTCGCCGCTTAGCCACGCCTCTGGGACTCTTCCTCTTCCCTCCCTTTGTCCAACGAAGGGAGGGAAGAGTCCCAGAGGCGTGGCTGCGGCGCTGCGTCAGAGTGACGCGTCGCCGCAGCCACGCCTCTGGGATTCTTCCTCTTCCCTCCCTTTGTCCAACGAAGGGAGGGGAAGAGTCCCAGAGGCGTGGCTAAGCGGCTCTGCGTCAGAGTGACGCGTCGCCGCAGCCACGCCTCTGGGACTCTTCCCCCCTCCCTCCCTTGTCCAACGAAGGGAGGGGAAGAGTCCCAGAGGCGTGGCTAAGCGGCGCTGTGTCAGAGTGACGCGTCGCCGCTTAGCCACGCCTCTGGGACTCTTCCCCTCCTCCCTTTGTCCAACGAAGGGAGGGGAAGAGTCCCAGAGGCGTGGCTGGCGCTGCGTCAGAGTGACGCGTTGCCGCTAGCCACGCCTCTGGGACTCTTCCTCTTCCCTCCCTTTGTCCAACGAAGGGAGGGGAAGAGTCCCAGAGGCGTGGCTGGCGGCGACGCGTCACTCTGACGCAGCGCCGCTAGCCACGCCTCTGGGACTCTTCCCCTCCCTTCCTTGGAGGCCTAGCAGAAAGGTGCGCGCGGAGGTGTGCCGCGGCTGATGGGCCGGTTGCGGCGGCGGTGTGGCGGCGGCGGCGTGAAAGTGGCGACAGGGTACATCTTTGTTTATATAAGACGTACCCGAAAGTAAGACTTAGGGGGACTTTTCGGGGGGAAAAGAAAGTAAGACGCTGTCTTACTTTCGGGGAAACACGGTAGCTACAAGGAGACATGTACAATCCTCAATGCAGAATCTCAGCCTTTACCAAATGCAGCCACTTCGGGGTGTTTTGGCAACGCAACCTGTTTGTTTTGCATTATATCTTTCCAAGTGCTGACCTCTCCACAGAGACACCTGGAAAATCGGAGGTCTGGAAGAGAGGGACGGACGGACGGACACACAAACATGCAGACACTCAACCTCTGGCGTCTGAATGGACGCTGCTGTCCAAAGCTATGGAGGTTGTTAATCATGTGTCTTCCAGACACTCTGAACTCTGCAGACCTTGCCCGAGGCCTCCTTCCTTCTGGAAAGAAAACCAGTCTGCGACGGAAGATTGATCGGAGAAAACGTAGGCAATCCATTCACCTTCATGCAAAGCTGTTTCCACCTTTCAAGGATGCCGGCTACTCATCCTGTGCCGCCTTCAGTTTTTTTTTAAAAGGAGGTATTTAGAAAATTACTCTCTTTTTGTTCCTTGAAGAGTCTAAATGCGCCTCCCGCATGCACAGCAGCAAGTCAATGACGAGGGGCATCGGAATAGCATTTGCCAAGATTTATGTATGCATGTATTAGGCATGAGAAAAATGAAACGGAAATTAAAAGGAGTCATAAGTGATTCGTATGTAATGGGACTTTTGAGGTTTTATGGATCGCTGCCGCGAACCCGGAAGTAGACTTCCTTTTACGGTCCTTGAGGCCAACAATTTGCGTTATGATCGTAATAAATTCTTAATTATTAATTAATTAATTATTGTACTACGTACTCACTTCTCCCTGTCTTCTCCCCTCATTTCCTTCCCGCCTTCATTCAGCTTCTTCTTTTTCCCGCATTTCTATGGGGAACTGGAAGTGACGCTGCTGCTAGGTAGGCAATGCATTCTGGAAAGTGTAGTCCTCCACGCTTCCCCCTCCTTCTCTTCCCCGTTGCTCTGCTGCCATGCCCCATCGCAGGGGCCAGCTTCACACACACACACGTGCGCGCTTCTCCTCCTCTCTCTCCCTGCGGTCTCTCAGATGCTTCTCTTCCCCGTTGCTCTGCTGCCATGCCCCATCGCAGGGGCCAACTTCAGCCCTCCAGGTACGTGTTTTGGACTTCAACTCCCACCATTCCTCACAGCCTCAGGCCTCTTCCTTTTCCTCTCAGCCTGGGCAAACTTGGGCCCTCGCTCCCTCAGGATCGGGGTGAGAGAGAGCAGTGAGGAGCGGGGGGCCTCCTCCTCCTCCTTTTTTTGCTGCTTCCAAGAATAGAATACCCCCCTCCCTTCCTCCTTCCCTCCCTCCTTCCTATTTGGAGAGTCCCATCTAGAATTCAGTGTGATTTATTCAAGTTTTGGCCTACAACTCCCAGAAATCCCAGCCAATTTACCAGCTGTTAGGATTTCTGGGAGTTGTAGGCCAAAACCATCTGGAATGCGCATGCTCTGGCATACAAACTACTAACGAATTTCGTTAGTACTTAAGTTACATTTTAGAAATTTTGGAAAATTTTTTGTAAGTCTTTCTTTTACAAATTAAAAAAATCCCCATTTGATTTTAGAATCGCCATTTTTGGGTTCTAAAACATGCCTAGTATGTATGTATTCAGTTTGTACACTGCCACTCCCAAAGGCTCGGGACAGTTTACAGAATTTCAGCACAGAATAAAACAATAAAACAATCTATATATATAAAAAGAGAAGGTCCGTGCAATGTCGCATATAGGCAGCCAAACTATATGTCCCATAACCACTAACCCCCCCCACACACATTCCACCATGCCCCGAGGTACATACAGGGCACAAGAAATCCACCCTAAATACCTCGGAAGACCCCTAAACATGACCCCCCAAAAACAGCCATTGACACCAAGCATAGCGGCACTTGGTGAATGCCAGCGGCCTCCTTCCCCTGCGAGGGAGGGGAAAAGCCTCATTAACACACAATCAGACCACCCCACAACCCCAACCCCTCGCCCTCAGCACTCGCACACGGAGGGCACTCGCTCACCAATTCCTCCGCCATCCCGCCGCCTCCTCGGCCTCCTTCGCTACCTCACCGCCGCTTCTCGCCCGATCCTGGCGGGCCGGGAACTGGCAGCAACGGAGCCGGCAAGGAGGAGGAAAACAAGGCGGAGGAGGAAGAAAGAGCAGCGGGGGGAAGGATCGTAACCTTTCCTCCTCCTCCGCATCCCTTTGCCTCCATCGCTGGGGACCGCAGCCGCTCTCCGCCACTTCGGTCACTTCTGGGGCTCTCCGGGGAAGCCACACTGAAAATACCCCAAAAAACTACAAAAAAACAGGGCGGCCGAACCGCTTCCGGTCTGGCCGAAAAGGCTCCGATGGAAGTCAATCCATCAGGAAACTGACACCCAAAGAATGCAGACCGGAGGTCCCGCCCCTCCTGGCCGGAAGTGCCGCCAGGAAAGGTGGCAGCCGCCACGGAGCAGCGGCTACCACACGGATACCGCCTGGGTTCTCCGAGAAGCTTCCACGCCCTTGAGCCTGCCCTCCGGAGGACGGAGGGTGAAGAAGAACAAGGCGTGGGGACGCTGGCCTCACCGCTACTGCCCTCCGGATGGCAGAGGGTGAAGAGAAAAGGACCGGGGTCGCTGCTGTTGCCTTGCCGCTGCCCTTCGGCACCGCCAAAGACACCCACAACAAAATACACTCACTTAACTACCACCAAACCACACAATTCACGATGCTTACCTCTACAGACCCACTACACAACTTACACACACCACACACAACTCCACAAGACTTCAACATCCCACCCACCAGAACAACCCACAATGACACAGCCATGACCCCACCAAGACCATAAGTCACATCACTTCCAACCCTTACATACTACTCAGACTTTCTCGCATCTCCTAAATAGGGCACAGCAACGCGTGCCGGGTACAGCTAGTATACATGAAAAGTGTTTTTCAACCTTTTTTGAGCCATGGCACATTTTTTACATTTACCAAATCCTGGGGCACACCACCAACCAAAATGACACAAAATGACACGCTAACACAGTAATACATATAGTTAATATGTTTTTGAATGTATTTATACACTCTGTGTGAAACCTGGGCCTGTTTCGATGAACACAACATAGATATCCTGGCAGGAATGGCAGAAAGACACACACTTCCCACACAGAACTCCCATAACCAAGAGAAAACGCTATAAGAGTTTGGTGGGCATTGACCTTGGGTTTTGGAGTTGTAGTTCACCTATATCCAGAGAGCACTGTGGACTCAAACAATGTAGGATCAGGACCAAACTTGGCATGAATACTCATAAATGCCCAAATGTGAACACAGGTGGAGTTTGGGGAAAATAGACCTTGACATTTGGGAGTTACAGTTTCTGGGATTTATAATTAACACGCAATCAAAGAGCATCCTGAACTCTTGCAACAATGGAATTGAACCAAACTTGGCATATTGAACTCTCATTACCAACAGAAAGTATTGAAAGGGTTTGCTTGGGAATGGACCTTGAGTTTGAAAGTTGTAGTTCACCTACACCCAGAGAGCACTGTGGACTCAAACAATGTTATGTTATGCTGTTGTTTGTTTTCTATCCAGAATCCCAATGTTGGAAGGAGGCTCACCACTTTAAGGTCCCTCAAACAGGCATGGGAACACTTCGTCCCTCTGGGTGCTTTGGACTCCAACTCCCACCATTCCTCACAGCCTGAGGCCCTTTCCTGCTTAAGTGGCTGAGGGGGGAAAGGAAAAGGGCCTGAGGCTGCTGGGAATGGTGGGAGTTGGAGTCCAGAACACCTGGAAGGTCCAAGTTTGCCCATGCCAACTTTCGACAGAGACCTCTTCCTCCCCCTTCGCGCCCTTTCTTTACCCTCCTGCCCAACACTTACTTTTCCTTCTACACTGCCGCTTCTGCCACCATTTTGATCCGAGGGGGCAGCGTGAGCGTGTTCAGGAGGGGAGGGGGGAGGGAGGGAGGCGTGACCCGTGCGGGCGCTACTGCGCAGACTCGCCTCAGGCAAAGCGAGCAGAGCGAGGCTGGGAAGAAGGGAGCCCGAGTGGAGAAGAAAAAGTGTTCGGCAGGAAGGGGAAGAAAGGGGATTGGAGGTTCCCATTTCCCACGGCACGCCTGATGATCGCGCACGCCACACTAGTGTGCTGCGGCACACCAGTTGGGAAACACTGGTATAGGGACAGGCGATCCCTCAAGTACACTGGCCCCAGACCATGTAAGGCCTTAAAAGTTAAAACGAACTCTTTGAAAGTGATCCGGTACTCAATTGGTATCCAGTGCGCTCTCCGTAGGACCGGGGTGATACGATAACTTATGGGTTCCCCCGCGAGTAGCTGGATTGCAGCATTCTGCACTAGCTTGAGTTTCTGGATCACCGTCAAAGGCAGGCCAATGTAGAGAGCGTTACAGTAGTCAAGTCTTGAGATGACCGTAGCCTGGATCACCGCGGCCAGGTTGTGCCGCCTAGCCTGTCGCAGATGGAAAAATGCTGTTCTGCTGACAGCGGAGATTTGGGCCTCCATTGACAGCAGAGGGTCCAAAAGGAAAGAAGAAAGGAGGGAGGGAAAAAGGCGAAGGGATGAAAGAGGGAAGGGGGGGGGAGAAGGAAGGAGGGAATGAAGGAAGGAAAGAGATACTCAAGGAAGGAAAAAGACAGCAGAAAGGACAGAAAAATGAAAGGCATGAAAGAGGTAAAGAAGGAAGGAAGGTGAACAGACAGAAAGGAAAAAAAGAAGAAAGGAGGGAGGGAAAAAGGCGAAGGGATGAAAGAGGGAAGGGGGGGAGAAGGAAGGAGGGAATGAAGGAAGGAAAGAGATACTCAAGGAAGGAAAAAGAGACAGCAGAAAGGACAGAAAAATGAAAGGCATGAAAGAGGTAAAGAAGGAAGGAAGGTGAACAGACAGGAAGGAAGGAAAGAAGAAAGGAGGAGGGAAAAGACAGGAAGGAAGGGATGAAAGAGAGGAGGGGGGGAGAAGGAAGGAGGGAATGAAGGAAGTAAAGAGATACTCAAGGAAGGAAAAAGAGACAGCAGAAAGGACAGAAAAATGAAAGGCATGAAAGAGGTAAAGAAGGAAGGAAGGTGAACAGACAGGAAGGAAGGAAAGAAGAAAGGAGGGAGGGAAAAAGGCGAAGGGATGAAAGAGGGAAGGGGGGGAGAAGGAAGGAGGGAATGAAGGAAGGAAATGAAGGAAGGAAAGAGATACTCAAGGAAGGAAAAAGAGACAGCAGAAAGGACAGAAAGATGAAAGGCATGAAAGAGGTAAAGAAGGAAGGAAGGTGAACAGACAGGAAGGAAGGAAAGAAGAAAGGAGGGAGGGAAAAAGGCGAAGGGATGAAAGAGGGAAGGGGGGGAGAAGGAAGGAAAAGGAATGAAGGAAGGAAAGAGATACTCAAGGGAGGGAAGGAAAAAGAGACAGCAGAAAGGACAGAAAAATGAAAGGCATGAAAGAGGTAAAGAAGGAAGGAAGGTGAACAGACAGGAAGGAAGGAAAGAAAGAAGAAAGGAGGGAGGGAAAAGGCGAAGGGATGAAAGAGGGAAGGGGGGAGAAGGAAGGAGGGAATGAAGGAAGGAAAGAGATACTCAAGGAAGGAAAAAGAGACAGCAGAAAGGACAGAAAAATGAAAGGCATGAAAGAGGTAAAGAAGGAAGGAAGGTGAACAGACAGGAAGGAAGGAAAGAAGAAAGGAGGGAGGGAAAAAG